>JANFAE010000638.1:0-49317 GCA_024613145.1 Pisolithus marmoratus | reverse complement strand
CAAGACTGTGAGGGTCTGGGATGCTGAAGGAGGTGTCCAGATTGACTGCCATATTGAAGAGCATACAGACAGACCCAGTAAGAGGATTATGTCAAGCTTAGATGACATGTCTGTGAGAGGTTGGGATGCTGGTAGCTGTGAGCATAAAATCAGTACCAGTGAGAATTCAAAACTGGTTGCATCCAATTTGAGTGATACAAAGCTTCTTCCTCATCATGGTTAGTACTATTCAACTGTAATATATTTGGGTTTTGTTAACATAATTTTTAGCCATTAACCCCTGTCATATTTGCTTTTCATCTGTCCCTTCACATGCACTCTGTAACAGTGAACAGCTTCTTGGTGGTGGCAGCCTGCAGGAGTATAGGCAGCCATGGGCACAGTTGGCTAAGCTTCACCAAGAAGGCTGGATCAAAGGTCCCAATGGCAGATTGCTGCTTTGGATACCTGTAACATTAAGGCAGCCACTCTACTCTATGTGGACCACAAGAGTGATACCTGCAGGTTGTTGCATTGAGTTAGACCTGAGCCATATGGTTCATGGGCATATATGGCACAAATGTTACAAGTCAGTTCCTTAGCCTAGACATGTATTTTGAGGGGTACAATTTAGCATAGATTGTAATATTACAGGGGCATGGTATTTCTTACCCCACACTTACATATGTTGCATGTTTTAGCAAGTCCTGATCACAGCTCAATTCAGATGGGGGACTGTGTAGGCAGCTCTCTGCCTTTTTTAATTATGCCCTAAGATAATTGACAACTATAGATGATAATGCTGCAGCAGCACTTGTAAAGGGAGCCGAGAAGGGGGTATATACCATTTCAGCATACAAGGAGGGAAGGATATGTTGGAGATTGAATCACCCCAGTGTGATGTATATTTTGGTGCGATGTTTACATGATTACATAAGTGCTTAGAGCACACTTAGTACTACACTTTTGGTACTAATCCCTCAGTAGTTGAGTCACTACTGAGGGTAAGCCTACATATACTTCATATTAGACTACTTACTGATACCTTGTAGCTGCCTACAGGTACATCAATATATATAGTAGTTGAGTCACTACTGAGGCTGCCTACAGCCCTTTTCTACAGGTTATGAGCCCCGCCTAGCACAGAAAATTTTCATTATAGGCATAACTCGGTCGACACTACTCAAAATTGCTACAAAATATCTCTACTTCACTCGAAAGTAATAGGATATACTCTATGGAACCTGAGCTTGCAGAAGATGGCTGCAACTGGCACACCTATGGCAGTTGGGTGCTGAAGGCCATCTCTGAAGACGGCTTGATGAGTTACCTAGATGGGTCTGAAACATGACCTTCAAATCCAAAGTTACTACAGGAATATGGTGCCACACGGACACCACGAACCAAAGAGGAACGAGATGTGTTAGCAGCCTGGCAAGCTGCTGATGACACATGGCAACAACGGACCGCTATGGTCCACCATACCATCATATCTGGCATACCCAACTCTATTCTAATGCTCGTGATGCATTTAGAAACTCCTCGTGAAACTTTTGCTTACCTCGAGAATCGCTATGGTCAAATTCCGAGACCAGAGAGTCAGAAGGTTGTTGACGAAGCCGCTCAAGAACACGACATGCCATCCAAGCAATACATGATTGAAGAGAGCGCTCAGAGCACTGGCAATAGCAACGACAAACCAGGAAAGTCACCAAGCGATGGGGGGAGCTCTCCCATGAGCTCAAGTGACTGCGCCGAGATCCCAACTGGGCACTGGGAACCCAAGATGGAGATCATAGACGTGCGGCATGTGGAAAGCAACATACTGGGAAATGAGACTAAGGCTGCAGTTGAAGGACAGCTGGACGAACATGCAAATATGCCTGAAGCACCTGACAATAGCAGTCAGTGCATACTAGATGGCGAGACTGCAACAGGAGGAAATGAGGCTAGTGCTGTAGCTGACATGCACGATCCGCTCGCCTCCATCAGCACAAATGCTGAGCGACGAGACCAACCTCAGTGGAGCTGTGAGGCCCTTGAGCCTGCAGCAGGCACCACCAAACAGCCCAGCAAACGTTCTATTGACAATGGATCACAAACACCTGTCAAATGCAATGACCATGTCAGGGTGAATGGCAAGATGATCGCCAACATACCGGATCCTCCACTCGCTCATGCTGAGCTTCCAATTCCACAAATTGAATGTCCTATACTACAGGACAAACCGCCAGGGAAGACCCACAGCGACAGCAAGAACTCTAACAGGCACCCAGAGCCCAACACTCCAGTAGAAGATATGTCAGAGTTGGCAGATGACTGCCAAGTGGACAAGATCAGGGGTACAGATGTGACGATGTTAAATATCCTTATAAACGACTCAAGTATGCCTGACAACTGCAGTCAGCGCATTGTAGATGAGGCCATAACAAGGGATGACTCACCTGGACTCAAGTGTGAGCCTGACCAGCCTGCACATGTCCATATGCATCGACCTGTGGCCATTCTGGCCATACCTTCCTATCCAGCTCAAATCGACATCCCCACGATTGAGAATGTACCACGAACGTCTATCAAGATGACAGTACTGGGGGCAGAGCACCCTGATAGAGAGCCAAACTGGTCCTCGCAACTACGAGAGACCGAGCACCCTGAGCCTGATCGCGATCGCGCCCCTGAAGGATGCCACAGCCAACCTACATGGGATACCCCACCTGTGAAGAATCAGGAGATGGGGGTGCACAGGCATGCAGAACCCAGTGGGGGGGACAGCACAAACATCGAGTCAGCAGTGACGACACTGGAGATAAGGGCCATCAGCGCCCAAACGGTCAACACACAGGCATACTTACCACATGCAGAAAGACACCCAACAGCGCCTGATAAGGGCACCAGTAGAGTGGGCACTGACAGGTTGGATGAAACAGTTGGCTGGGACCTGCTTCGACGTGGAAGAGTCGAAACGACCACTGAATGCGTCAGCGGCACACGTACGAGGCAAAATGCCTATCGTACACTTGCAGCCCCCATGCGGCCACCTCTATTCCTTTTTGCACCCACGAAACGGTTCATATACCTTGTGGGAGGGTCATGGACAGTAAAGGTAGACTATAACAAGGTCAGACATGCAAGATGAGTCAGAACGAGAGGGCACACATACCGGATAGCTCGCATTCTCATGCAGCTGCTCCAACCCTTCTCAACACCCTCGAAAGGACTCCGACACCCTATGGGAGGGTTATGGATAAGGAAGATAGGCTGTAACGAAGTCAGGAGTGCCAGAGAAGTTAAAACGAGAGGGAACACGTACTGGATAGCTCACGTTCCTATGCGGCTACTTCAAACGCTCTCAAACCCCTTGAAGCAACTCCAGAACATTGCCAACACCTACTGGCAGGTGGGGGCACCTCCTGGATCAATCCAGAATGATGCGAAATGGCCGAGAAGTCTTCCTGTGGCCAAACGGCTGCCCCGCAGCAACATTAGGCAGAGAGATGACACCCATACCAGCATACACTCACCTATGCCACCTAAACGGCCTCCCGACGGCCTCACGCACGCTCCGTCAACCTTCATGGACCCACGCCGACATGGCAGGATCAAGATGCAAGCTGAAAATGTCAGCATTACTCATATGAGGCCCAACGCCTACCGTACACCCATGGTCGCCATGCGGCCACTCCGGCTCATCTCGATGCCAACCGATCCATCCGAAATCACTTCGGGGAGGTCCCTGACACTAGGCGTATGCTATAACGAAGTTAGCGATGCCAGAAACGTCAAAACGAGAGGGATTACGCACCCTGGTGACCATACACATGGCATCCTTGCCATTTCGCCATCTCACAGACCAAGGAAACGCTGGAAACCTTCATGGTACGTCTATGGCACTTATTGGATGCAGGGGGTGTCCAACGAAATCAAAACGAGCACTGGAAACGTCAGTGATGCTCGAACAAGGCGATACACCCAGTACCAGACGAAACAGCCTAACGGCTTACCTGCGTCGCCCAAAACGCCTCCAAACGGCCTCGTGAACCCTCCTGGGACCCTCAGGGACCCTCGCCGACGTGGACGGATCAAAACGAAACCTAAAAACGTTAGTAGATCCAAAGGGAGAGGCTGCACCATGCACCTCATACCCTACACCACGATTTCGCCACCTCGCGATGTTGCAACGCACCTCTGGAACACGGTGAATACTTACTGGCGGCAGGGGGTGCCTCCTGGATGGATGTGGAATGACTATAAACTCGTTATATTCAATACGGCGGCCTCACGGTCATGGTAGAAGGTCAAGGCACGCACACTACAGGCATATCCGAAACGGGAAGTTGCCACAACGCGGCGTGGCAAACACGACCACACAACACTCGCACACAGTGGACTCGAGGCTGCACTTGCAGCAATTATACTCGTTTTATTCCAATATTTGGTATGTTGAAAATTTGTGGTGTTACTCTGTCAGCGAGAACGTTTTCCTACTTACATAATCACCCTTTGGTTTAGCCGAAATATTTTCTCCTCGTACCTCAGTCTTTGTCCACCCCGAAGCCTGAGGTACGGTTTACATTACTTATATTAATCTTGGATACAGTACTAATGTTCACTCAGATACATATCTTCTTTAGGTTGGTACTGTAGTCTTCGTCCACCCCGAAGCCTGAGATACATATCTTCTTTAGTTCTTTTTGGTCCAGTCCGAACTTCGTCCTTCATAATCTGCAAAATGGTATACATTTTTTTTATTGAGTCCTATATTCTTCACCCCTCCTAATCACACAGTGGAGCTTCAGGGGGTGTGTTGGAGATTGAATCACCCCAGTGTGATGTATATTTTGGTGCGATGTTTACATGATTACATAAGCGCTTAGAGCGCACTTAGTACTACACTTTTGGTACTAATCCCTCAGTAGTTGAGTCACTACTGAGGGTAAGCCTACATATACTTCATATTAGACTACTTACTGATACCTTGTAGCTGCCTACAGGTACATTAATATATATAGTAGTTGAGTCACTACTGAGGCTGCCTACAGCCCTTTTCTACAGGATATCTGTACCAGCTGCTGCTGCCATCAGATCAGATCAAGGGCCTGAACCACTATCCCCTCATTGTGTTGTCACTCATTCCCAGGAACTTGGTCCTCAGTCATTTCTGCATCCACCATCTCAACCTCAAGCATGTACATCCTTGGCCTGATTGACTGGCAACACAGCTTGATCCTACATCCATTTCTCCTTGCCAGTATACCCAAACAGCTACAAAATTATGATGATCTTATCCTGCAATCTATGATGTGACCCTTGTTACCAGATAATTTGAACAAGTTGAATGAAACCCAGCAAAACCAAGAGAGGGCATACTACCATTGCCCCTTTTGTTGGAAATTGAATCACCAGTGTGATAGCCTTATTTGGTGTGATGTTTACATGCTTATATAAGCACTTAGAGCACACTTAGTAGTACAGTTTTGGTACTGTTTCCTCAGTAGTTGAGTCACTACTGAGGCTGCCTACAGCACCTTTTCAATAGCCTCATCCATTACCACTCCATCAAAGAATGCTGAGTACAGCAAGGTTCATTGTGCAGCATTGATGGACCCCATGGGCATGCTCTACCACCTCTGCCATGCCAGTGACATGTAGAGAGGCAAAACACTTGCACTGAAGGTTGCACTGATAGAAGCAACAGAAAACTGGGAGAAGCTTACAGGGGGAGGCCCACCATGTCCTGTCATGTTCAATTCTGAGGACATATGTGAGACAATGAAGCTGGATGCAGAGCATAGGGGAGTGGACAAGATCCTAGAAGTGTGTCAGAACATGATCAGCTGCAGACCAGAAGGTTGGTGCCCACTGACCATTATGAGGAGGCCATGATACATGGCAAGCAGTTCAAGGAGGATACATTGAAGAAGGCCAGGAACAGGCTCAGATTGTGGTGCACTGTCCCTTGGATGACATGGATGAAAAGGAATACATGTAATGAATTGAGCTAGATATCCTGAGGCATCATGTTTGAACTGCTGCATTTATGGCTGATTGGCCCTTTTAGAAAAAAACCATGCCCATCACAATAATGATGAGATCATGATCAGTTTGTTGCAAGGTGGTGGAGTCACAATTCTATTGTGAGACCCTTCCAGATGCACATATGACCATCAACCTCTTGCCTACCCTAAGTAGCACACAAGAATCATTCATTGTTCGGCCGGGATGGTGACGATGGTGACGACGCATAACGTCTCCTGTACTCTGCTGGGGTTTCACTCACACCACCATATTTCCATATACCTCGTCTTGCAGTTCTATTAAAACATTGAGTGATGATGAAATAATATTCCCCAGTGTTCCGCAAGGGAATACAATTGTCATAGACCTTACCTTGCCTTAGCTTCAACGCCAAGAAAAGCCTCTCGGCCCCAGGGACCATGTTCAGCTCCTGCTTGCTCGTAAGTGGTAACGGTACCGGCACGCAGCATTTCTAAAGCGAGGGGGCTGGCCCACCGTTTGCCAAGGAAGGAGGGCAGAAAAGGTCGGGGTACGAGGGGGACCGCGACCTATAAATTACATGGCAGAGAGGGTGGACTTATCAGAGTTGGTTTGAAGTTAGCTCGGAAGGTGACAGGTGCCCCGCCTGACATGAGGGAATTGATGTACTACACGACCGTACTGGTCCTTTCGGACGAGTTGACAATAAACCAATCTCCCTTCGAGGCGATTTTTCAGCCACGAGAGGCTTTCTTCAGCGTGGGGTTGTGCAGGCCGACCGAAATGGCCACCCTAAGGCAGGTGGCACGATCAGTACGTCGTGGCAGGCAACTAATGGATGAACCGACCTCCGGGGCATCTACGCCCGCAATACGGATATGTATTGTCTGGTCTTTGAGGTCTAACATGGAAGACGGTCCCTATCGCATGAACAGGAAATGGACGGACGAAAGCGCGAACCTTTGGCAAGTGTCGGTACTCTTCTGAACCAGCGCCATCCAATACCAGGCGTATGGTATAATCGAAAGTTGTCTGCATCCCCCACACTGTCCACGTGTAATTCAGAGTCAGACTAATGTCTCGGCCACTTTATCGAGTACCTTCATACTGCATGGCCCCCTTATAAGAGTTCCACATACCTCGTGACGATTCCTTTCACCCATCTTTTGCGAGCGAGGACATCCGGTGTCACCCAGTCTGCCGTCCTAATTCTCCTCAACCATCTATGCCACACGAAAACACCGCAAGCACCCGTTGCAATCCCTGTAATGAATGCTACCGCCGTGTATGCTGTCGGGAATAATTCGGCGCGGGGTATTATACACTCCAGCGAGTACAAAAATGCAATGGGATCGGACCAATGCGTAGACGTTCCCACAACGTCCGTATCACGACGTGGATTTGGCGAATTGGAAGCTGATGCTGAGGCGTGTGCTGATTCTTCTGCGGGTTTGGCGCCGTCTTTGGAAGATGTCCATGGTAGCTGGATGACCATCGATCATGGGTGAGAGTGTCATGTGCAAACTAGTAGCCCTCAATTCTTCAAATACGGCAAGACCGCACAAAAATAAAACTTGCTAATTGGATGGACGTAAAAACAACAAAAAGTATAAATCGTATCCACTACAAGGGTATAAAGCCACTCAGCCGCGTCGGCGCAGTGCTGGGGTCCGAATACATAATATACACCTGCTGAAGCGTGTCCGAATCTAACCCACGAAGCTTGAGACACTTCTGGTACAATTTTTTGTCGACGGTAAAGTTCATTCGACTAGCAAGGTGCTGGCCCGCAACGAGATCTTTGATCACTCCTGCGATAAGGCGTTGCTTGTGAACGTTGATCAGAGGCTCGAGCTGCATAGAGGAGGGAAGGGGCGTCAAAGAATCGAAAACGTCGGGATGCGCAGGTGAGCCGAAACTGAGGGATTGCGAATCCATACCGACAGGATCGTGTGGTGAGGTAGGATCGATCAGGTCAGGTAGTTTGCCATAAAGACAGAGCTGGGACAGGTAAATGCCTATTTACACGGCTATCAGCCGAGGAGAGTCAAGCAGGGGTATAAGTTTCCATATCAATGAAAGGCACGCAAGCGGATGGCACGTTGTCATTACAGTGCTTCGCCTTCGAGTGGGATTCCGAGCGCCAGTTTACCCGGAGGATCTTTGGTTTGTTCTGGAAACGAACTACTCGCCACTGGCTCCTGTGGGGTCTTCAAGTCGACATTGGGGTGAGCCGGAGTTCTGGGGGATGGGGCTCGATCATCTTTATATACTGCCCTACGCCACCCCCGTATTGTCAGCAAATCACTCGTTGCACTCATCTCCAGGTCGAAAGCCGAAACATTCGCGGGAACGGCAACACCTGTATCAATCGTTTGACGAGCATTCGATACGCGCTTCCATCTACCCAGCCGTCCAATCGTCTTCACGAACGGCCAGGACAGCGCCCCCTGGGAAGATGTAAAAGGAGGAGAGTTGAGTGCGGCATGCGTTTCGGTTATGGAAGCAGATATGCTCGCGCGGCTCTGCTGGAGAGTATTCCGCTCCAAGGGATGTTGCAACAGTGCAGCTGAGGCAGAAGGAATGGCACCCGTCCGAGAGGGCGCCCCCCCTGCCGCACTGAAGCTGAAAGGGTTACCAGATTCGCCGTTGCCAAGATATACCGACACGCGGTCTTCGACGGTGAAGTCGAGGTCGACATCGGAATCGTCTTGGTCCTTGGAAATAGCTTCCGCGAACTTTTCCCCGAGTAGATGCGTCGGACGCGGTTGAGGCGTGCTCGTTATGTTCTTGCGAGCTGATACCGAAGCGCGCCGCCTTCGTGTATGGGCTCCCTTACAGTCTTTGACGACTTTGATCAACTAGCGGACGATGCTCTGCAACGGTTCTGTAAACCCAAACGTAGAAGAAGTACCAAAATAAAGGTAACTCACCAGGCCATCTTGATGCTTCTGCAACACCGGATCGCATTCCAGAGCATTCAACCGACTAACCAGCAGAAGCCCTCGATTGGGAAGAAGGTCCATCGCGAAGAAGGCCAACAACCAGTATCGAATTGCCACAAACGTCCACACTAGCGTGACCGCTCAGGCTCCAATGAAAGCAACAGATGAGCAAATGGCAAAGGTCGACGGCAGATATGTACGTCCGGCATGTCAGGAAGAGGTTGAGTAATTCGTCATAGTTAAGTTTAGAAGTCAACGCGATCCCTCGCTCGATAGTGGAGGGAGATGACGACTGGGGTTGGTGTAAAAGAGGGTGCGCGGCTTCATGGATGTGCGTTCGTTGTAGTGCCTGAGCGGCAGAGTCGACTGAGAAAGAGGCAGTGCCAGTGGACGGGGGAGGTCATCGTCTTGGCAGAGGAATTTGGCCACAATCGAGACGTCGAGATCGGCGAGAAAGATGTCAGTGTTGACACTGGATCTGGAAGAGGACGTTCCCAACTGGATGATCGGGACGATTATGGAAACTGGACAATCGCGCTTCGGCACTGCGGACCATACTACCGCGTGACGAACTACCGCACCACTGCACTACTGCAGTGTCCAGTGTCCTCCTTCTGCACTTCCGCCATACCGCCAAAAAAACTTCCCAAATTCCGCCGTGCAGAAGCGCGATTGTCCGGCTTTCCATAGACGATGAAACAAGTCGGGATAGGAATGTAGGAGCGAAACAGTCTAAGAGAAGGAAACGGACAGTGAACCTCTGAGACTTGAACGCCGTCCGAGTGCATGGCCCCAAATGCATCGGAATCCTGTTCACCTCTGGCTCCATACGTGGCAGAGGAACGACCGTGTATATTGTCGTGACTGCCGACGATGGCAGGACCTATTTCGCTCTGAAAACATCCTGGCAAGATGTAGCTCGCACAGATAAACAGGCAGCCATTTTGAAGAAACTTAGTGACAATACACCCAACATTGTCGATCCGTCGAAGTGCGTATTACATTGGCCGTGTAACCGATGCTCACGATTATTGGCTTAGATTGTTCGAGACCGAACGTGGTGGGGTGGACTCGACGCTTGGATCGATCTGGGCACTCTTGGATGATGAAATGCGAGAACTCAGCGTGGAAAACCGCACCCTGACTGTAACACTATCCGAACTGAAGCGTCCCGTGGCATACTTTTGGAGTCCGAATGATTTCGTGAGGAGGCTCGTAGGCACGTTGCTTGGTATGTGACCAACTCTACTTATCATCCGGAATGAAGGGCCATGAACATTTGCGCGAAATAGGCTACCCTCCATCGCGACGTCAGCGAGAATACCATCGTTCTTCGTCTTTGTCGGGATCATCTAGGGAATGAACTAGGGGCATCGATTGACTTCGACATGGCAATTGTAGGACGACCCAAGTTTCTATGGTGCCTCCAGTGGAGCAGGATGTAGAGGAGTTGCTTTCTCTCGCAGACCAACCTTCGTCGCCTTTACCTGAAGACGACGGGCCATACAGGGCGCAATGTACCGTAAGTCGCTTTTCCCACCGTAGACAACGTATAGCTTACAATTTTACCAGGGTACAACGCTATATATGTCTATTGGTGTCCTCAAGTGACAATCCCATACTCACTACGATGACATGGAGTCTTTCCCCTATGTTTTAGTTCTTTTCTTCTTTTCGTATGCAAAGCCACTCGAGGAAGAGGCACTCAGAAGAGTACGAGTGCAGGGGTTCATCCAGCCAGCCGCAGCTGGCCGTTATTCTACATGTTGCAGCATGGCCAGCCATGTTTGAGCGATGGGCGAGCAGTACTTTTCAGGAGATATCAGAACGAAAATACTTTGCCTTGGCCCCTGCCTCCCATGTCAGTTTCATAAAAGACTACTTTCTGCATATTCGCATACGATGGGCACCTGGTTCGCAACGCTCGGTTCAACCACGTACTATTGGGAGGTTCATCTTAAATTGTTGGATCATGTTTTCTCGCGAAAATCGCCAAGTCGAACATGCTCAGTTCATCAAGGTTCTCCAGGAATGGTTGTCAAATTATGCAGGTGATGAAGGCAAGTACTACGCTTGTCCATTTGATGGCTAGGTATATTGTCAGGTCGGTGCTACTCGACGTTCGATGGCATGCCTGGCGGAGTGAATCGGAGTTCCTAAGGAGCTAATCATCTCCAGGTTGATCACTTTCCTTGAAGCTCCAATTTTCACATTCACAGCGGTAGAAACAGAGAGGGACCTTGCTCTTTGAAAGGTACATCGTGTATACCCATGCAAGACATGAAGTGTAGACCGTCTCTGGAATTCTGGTACTGTCGTTGAAGGAAATAAATTCAGAGCGGAAAGTGAAATAATCTCAATGTATAGAATTTTCACTGCGCGACAGCTACACATTATGAGCAAGTTGACTATAGAACGAAACTAGGTGAGTTTCGCATTTTTGTGGTTTATTTTTGGTTGCGTGTCTGTTCACCTGCGACATCATTTTCCGAAACGGTTGTAATCTGATTGGCATAACCCCCGGGGTGTTACAAGGCGTACATAAGTCGTTACAGGAACCCCAAGGTCATCACTACAAAGTGGTTCACACCCGCAGCGTGGAGAGGCATCGCACGTTCTTTAGGAACTAGTAAGCTAATAAATATCAAACAACTCCACAATTGATCAGCGGGGGTTGGGATAGGGGATCTTAAATAACTCGCGTCGAATATTTCTCAAGTGCGTACTCCGTACTCCTGCCGGCCCGAGCGCAGTTGTAGTCGCCCCTAATGTCGAGGTAGGTAATCCCTCGAGTTTCCTATCCGACTCGAGTGGAGTGCTAACTGTGACCGAGTTAGTGACTTCACAGCTTATACACAGCTATCTATCAAGCATTTCGAGAATGCAGTCTCGAGATGTATTCACCTGCCTATCCCTGGTTGCATTCGTAGCCAAGTTGCGGCCATCTTTATCCTCGAAAATCCTCGATTTCCAAACCACTTCTTAAATGGGTGCTATATCGTCTTGCGCTCGTCAACTGAACTGCTTCCGGCACCAGAGCTACTCTCTCTCGTTGGCGCGTCACTGGAACATGGGCTTCTATCTCGTACTTTGTCAATCTGCACTATTGAAGCCCCATCTTCCTCTCTGCTTGCGCTCACGAGTCATAGGGATGGCCTTCTGTGCACGCACCCGAACTTGCAGCAACGTGGTCATCCGAAGGCACCTCTCTCGCTCTCTCTTTTATTCCCAACACGTCGGGACCGCTTACTTGCATTTGCGAGGTGCTATGCCACTCAGTTTCTCACTGGTTCATGCATCATTGACTGGTGATGAATATTTTGCTTCAACTTATCCGGCTAAAGCCAATCTCGTTAACCATGAGATTACTTTTGCTTGGGTTTGTGGGCAGACAAACACAGCCGTTGGATATGTCCAACTCACCCACTTGGTCAATGACCAGGAACAGCTTCACGTCCTCATCACTGGGCTTGGTGTAGAAGAGGCCTTCCGTCGACGTGGTTTTGGTCGCGCGATGCTCTTGCACGTCATTGCTAGCGTTCCTGCGAAGGAGATCTGGGTGGAGGTACAGGAGGATAATCGACCAGCGATGAAATTATATATTGAATGTGGGTATGTGGTGAGGAGGAAGCAGGAGACATTAACACGAAGAATAACCTTCCCATGGCTTCCATGACGCTTCACGGGTTGGAAAACTTTAGTGAGTGACGTCTAATGGTTTGACGTGGGTTGCAATGGAATACTCAACAACCACACCTGAGGGGTACTAAGGCGTGATAGTATTGCTCACAGCGACTAACAATTTCCGGAGTCTGTGGGTTCACGTTACGAATTGTTGAGGTTGCGCTGTACAGTGTTATTTGACTCTATACCTAGCTTAATCTCGACTGCGTATTTTTCGTTGCCGTGCGACGCGTCAGGGCGAAACTTGCAGATGTCCTGATAATGGCTTTGGTAGAGGCCAATTCCGGGAGACTCAATAATTGCAACGTTTTAGCGGTCAAGCATCAGTATTAAGTCTAACACCGATAGCGTGAGCAGCCTATGTTGTGAGCGAAGTTGGAACATCGCCCTGGCATGCAATGCCTGTTGTTGGTGCGTGATTCAATGACTGCGCTCATGCAGGTGTCAGGAAGGTGACAAGCGGTGAGGATTGCGCCCGGAGCAGTGTCGAGTTTAAGATCTAGTAGAGTACTGATGATATGTTTTCAAGCATGTCGCCAGACAAGGCTGAGAACGTGCGATGCCCCCTTGCTAAGTTTATTTAGTGGTTATGAACGACGTTGTAGTAACGATGATCTAGACCTCAGAACTTTCCACGCCTTCAACAACTCCTCCCCATTCCCTGACAACAATCTACGCCAATGCGATTATACAACGAACCCTACTTGCTGTATCCTCCTTTCTCAGTTTAGCCATCAAAGATCGCACCGTGCAGTCCCGCTTCAGTCCAGAACATCAATGCTATGGAGAGCGTCCGATGCGTCGGAGGAATAGACAAGTGGTGCAACTATATGCGTATGAGGGAGAGGGAACGCCTGAGAAGTTTGATGCGTGCCGAAAACGTGAACATGGACGGGTGATTAGAGGGATTGCCACTGGTCCTAGAATACACTCAGCTTGATTTGTGAGATGGAGAATATCATTATTTCTTCCGCCATCGCCAAATGGGAAGGTAGGGTTTCGTTAGACGTCTCCATACGAGTCTGCGACAGATGACGGTTATGTTACAGTGATCAGGTAGAAGGCTGTGGTGTTCGCGTGGACATTTTCAAACATAGCAGCGCTCACGTTGGGATTTTCTGGTCATTCGTGGCAGAGACGAGGCGGTTGTCCAGTCATTGATATCGACTGAATGCTTTCCACAGCAGAAAGTCGATGTCAGAGGATAGCGAGCGTGAGTAGTTACAGAGTAAATGAAAAAGATTGCGGGCGCTTCCGAGCCGCCAGCTGGAGTGGGTAGTGGAACGCAGATGCGCGATCATTCTGTAACGACGTCGAGTAGAAGGTATCAGAGGATTCACGGCACCTTGCTCCTGCGCGTCTGGCCTATCGAGACCGACCACAGGACTGTAAGGGGTTTTATGATGCTCCTTCGATAACTCATAAAATATTGCTGTGCTTCATGGATGGCTCCGCGGTCGAGAAGATCCAAAGGTACGCCTCGAGATGGTCGCTATAAGTGCGACACCATGAGGGTGCGCAGGTACCTCGGGAGCCGAAGGGCAATAAGATGACCGGTCATGAGAGAGGGCGGTGCGTGAATGGGTCAGTGACTGGCGGGCTCCACCATAAAAACCCCACACCTACCCCTAGAGCTGGTTCAACCAGCAGACAATCCACTTCAGCAACTCATCACTTCGGGTCCCGTGGGAAAGCTACCGTTTCCTCGCGTCTATCTTTGTCTTATGGTGGTGAGTAACAACAAGAACCTGAATACGATCACCTTGTTCTCGCGAAGTTCCTCAATGCAGCGATTCCCACTTTCGACCACGCCGGTGATAATTGTCTCAACCTGACGGAAGATGCTCTGTCGCTCGACTAGTGTGTATCTTTCTCGCATTCGTATGCTTGTCGAATCGTGACCGCCGTTGTTATTTTCGCTGCACATGTGTATGCGAAGGTTACTGTATATTTGCCTAGTCGCTTTCAACTTCTAGCCTTTCCGACGGCACCATCGTGGACGCTACTGACTTTACGGAGGCCGAAGTACGAGGGTTCAAGCGGGCATATGATGTTAATCGGATATATTCCTTATAGCTCGGGGCCGTAAGTTTGATAACCGTCCCATTCCATTTTCTGAGGACTAGCATCAAGCAGATCTCTACGACATTGACTGAACGTCAAACTCGGGAATTTATCACCTTCGAAACGATCCTTCTCACTTGCACCTACCTCGATGGCAAGCGCTTTACCCTTGCTGATATCACCGCTGCCTTTGTCATTTTCCTTTCTGTCCCATACTCCGCCGATGCCCTACTCCGCGCTGGGCACCCAAATACTCTTCGCCACCTCGACTTCACCGTTCAACTAAAACTCAAGGAAGCCTTCGGCCAACCCACGTTCGTTGAGAAGGCAGTTTGGTACATCCCACCGGAGAAGCCCAAAAAAGCAGAAGAAGACGATAAGAAAGATACGAACGTTGTCCCTGAGGAATCCAAACCCATGATCTCCTATTGCCATCGACGTCCAATCTCGAGCACGTGAGACGCACTTATTTCTAACAGAACACGCAGGGCCCGGTGGTTCTCCGTGGCTCTACGCAAAGTAAGTGTACCGAGATGTTTTTCTGCTCTTGGTCTTGATGCATATTCCGCTGTAACTTCCGCAAGGAAAGTTTCTCGATCTACCTTACTGATGTCAAACACGACAAGGCGTTAACCCTCGTTTTCATACTCTCTGACCAAATCGGCAGTTTTTTCAACTCGTCTGGTGGTTCCATGTAAATATCTTTTAGCAGAATCCCCTTGAGACGGGAATGATGCGATCGTCACTGGTGCCTTGATGTCGTCGGGGTAACCTCAGGCCCATCCATGAGGTACGACTTGACTATGGGAACTACAACTACAAGAAATCGGAGGTCGAGGATTTTCTTCGAGGGTGCTCTAGCCTGGGACTTGAAAAACTGGGCTTGTTGATATAACATACCGATCATCCTTTCTCGTTAGAGTTCAAGTAAACGAATGGAGTTCGTTTGCTGGATCCCCATGGTTCACATGCATCAGGATGTTACTCTAGATTTCAGAGTGAGATACATATGTATGGCTAAGGGCGAATGGTGTACTCAACCCTTGTATTCTGTTCTGAGATTGTCACCACTGTTTATTGAGGATGTCAATTCCTGTGCAGGGGTGCGGCAGGTGGGGGCGCTTAGCTTCAACGCATTAACCACCACCTCGTTCACCCTACAACCAACAACCGGCAAACGTTGCACCAAGTAAACTCGTTGCACGATGGCAAGGAAAGGTCGATCATGGCTACGTGAGAAGTCATCCGGTTCTACACCTACTATTAACCCCTCGGTACGCTCTAATCCTCGTAAGTGACAAGCGATGATTTTTGATCAATCCGTGGAAAAACAGTCACGAAGACCTTCACATCAGGTTGAGTCTAGGGATGACTCCTCTACTACTAGACCTACAGGAAATATTCCCCAGAAGGCGGTCCATGGGATACGGCGCTTTTTTCATCGATCAAACAAAAATCAACCAGGTTCTATCAAGACAGAGACAGCTGGCCAAAGTGCTGGTGTTGACGTTCAAGAGCAACACGATCCATCTCAGACAGTTTCTACTCAGAGCGTACGTATGTCGTATTGCTACGATATACGCGGACTGATGCCTTTGGACAGAATCAAAGGGCAACTGACAGAGCGGAAGTAGAAGCCATGCCAGCCGCAGCGAAGCTCGAAGATAGAGGTCCCATGCTGGATACTGGCGAAGGCCCTGTCGGACCGCTCGGTGGCGCAGGTGCGGCATGCAGACCAAACCTTGCATCAGTAGGCAGTGGAATCGATACCGCTCAACAAGTAATGGATCGTATGAAGCCGATTCCATGGTTTGGTCAAACAGCTATCGACAGTGTTGCACGTGCCGACGCCGTGGTTACAACCGTTCAGAATATCAGTGGTACATATCTCCAGCCTCTGAAAACCTTTAATTCGATTGTCAGCACTATTGCAAAGGTACGCAATTTATACTCCCATCCTCGCATGCACTAATATAGTTATACAGGTCCATCCCTATACTCAGATTGCGCTGGGAGTCTTGACTGCTGCTTCCCAAGTTCGTTTCTTATGCATATTTTCTTCGTTTCTCACGTGGTTCCCCGTAGGCTCTCATCAACCAGGCAAACCTAGACAACGAGGTGTATGGCTTATTCGATACAGTTACAGACGTGTACACGTTTCTTACGGAAGAAAACACCATCCAGAATATCGATAACATGGCAGAAACGTTGGCGAAGATTGCAAAGGTCATAAGTGAGGCAGTGCAGCTCATCAAAAATTACTCGGAAGTAGTGAGCTTCTGTGGGTCGATTTCATAATTTCAGTCCCGAGTCTAACCTCACGCATTCTTAGGGGTGAGATTAGGAAAAAACATAATGTCTGAGAAGCAGGCCACCATCGATAGCTACACCAAGCAGTTAAACGCCTTGATGCAACAATACCGAGACCGTGCGGTTCGGGATATTCAGATCAATACACGTTCTATACTTCAAGACCTCAACCTCGATGGCATGGCTTACGCAGGGGGCGCAGGTCTCAATAAAACAAAGAAATGCCTCGATGGTACTAGAACAGAGATCCTGTCGGAGATTATCAGCTGGACACAAGACACTAGTGAAGGTGCCCCACGCATTCTCTGGCTGCACGGGCAGGCCGGCAGGGGGAAGTCGGCCATCGCGCATACCATCGCTCTGGGACTCAAGCATGCCGGAGGGCTTGGATCGTGCTTTTGCTTCGCACGTGATAGGCAAGCAGAGCGTCGGGAAGAAAAGATATTTACTACCATCGCACGCGATCTGGCGGACTGGGACCTTGCATTTCGACAAGCTTTGGCTGACGTAGTTGCGAAGGATCATTCCCTCAAAACTACGTCTGATGTCACGGAACAATGGGAAAAGCTCATCTTGGAACCGTTATCGAAGGCATTGAGTTCCATGATTGGAAATATGGTCGTGGTGATCGATGCGCTGGACGAAAGTGGACCCGAAGGATCGCGGAAACACATCTTGTCGGTACTTGCATCCCAGGCTGGGGATCTCCCACGTAACTTTCGTATCTTCGTAACCTCCCGACGCTTGCCTGATATCGAACGTGCATTGCGTGCCGCTCTACATATAAAAGCAACCTCCTTGGACGATGTTTCGACAGAGTGGACGGAACGCGATATCCGGCGGTATGTTTCCAACGAACTGGGTCGGCTTCAAGATATTGGAGACGCTGAAGTTCAGAGGATTGCCCGGAAAGCTAACTGCCTATTTGAGTGGGCACGTCTGGCCTGTGATTACATCAAGCCGAGCAGAGCAGGAGCAACCGTGCAGGAACGCTATGATGAGGTGATGAATCTCCAGTCCGAAGAGGGAAGAACACTCTTGGATGCAACATACTCTACGATCCTGGAGAGCGCTATCTCCCATTCTGGGAAAACCCTCGAACGATACCGGTCCGTCATGCATCAAGTCATAGCGACGCTTGAACCTCTACCAATGGCGGATTTGAATTACATGCGTAAACACTTCCGGAACAAGCAGGATCACTATGACGTTTTTGTCATTCTCGAGTTCATGTCACCAGCCCTGGGTGGCATTCTTGACTGTTCCTCTCCTGTCCGACCTCTCCATGCATCCTTTTATGACTTTCTAACTGATCAGTCACGGAGTAAGGCCTACTTCATCAATACCTCCTGGCCATGTGACCTAGCCCTTGCCACCCTGAAAACCCTTCATGATGGACTGAGGTTCAACATCTGTGGACTGGAAAGTTCTTACTTGAGCAATGCAGAGGTTGTTGATTTACCAGAGAGAATCAACAAAAACATTTCACCTCATCTGTCCTACTGCTGTCGATTCTGGTCCCAACATCTGCAGAACACTGCATTTGATACATGCCTTGCACAATTGGTGAAGGCCCTTGTAGGGAGTGAAAAAATTCTATTTTGGCTTGAGGCGATGAGTCTTCTGGGTGGAATTGGAAATACTATCACTGCCCTTATGTCAACTGCTAAGTGGCTGCAGGTGAGTTTGCAATAACTGCCTGCACTTCATATTGTTTGACATCATTGAAGAACCAAAATGGCTTCAAGGATACATTAGTGTTGGTAGAAGATGGAGTCAAGTTGATTCAAAATTTCAATGGTGCAATCTCTCACAGTGCACCACATCTGTACATCTCAGCACTACCATTCATTCCTGTGAAGACAATGCTATCAATGATACTCATGCCAAAGTTCTCATCCCTTCCTGGACTTACAGGGAGTTTGGAATACTGGTCAATGATTCTGCTTGCCTTGGAGGGGCATACACAAGCAGTCACTTCAGTTGAATTCTCCCCTGATGGCAAGAGGATTGTCTCAGGCTCTTATGACAACACTGTGAGGGTCTGGGATGCTGAAGGAGGTGTCCAGATTGGCAGCCATCTTGAGGGGCATACACAAGAAGTCACTTCAGTTGCATTCTCCCCTGATGGAAAGAGGATTGTGTCAGGCTCAGCTGACAACACTGTGAGGGTCTGGGATGCAGAAGGAGGTGTCCAGATTGGCAGCCATCTTGAGGGGCATACACAACCAGTCACTTCAGTTGCATTCTCCCCTGATGGAAAGAGGATTGTGTCAGGCTCAAGGGACAAGACTGTGAGGCTCTGGGATGCTGAAAGAGGTGTCCAGATTGGCAGCCATCTTGAGGGGCATACACAAGGAGTCACTTCAGTTGCATTCTCCCCTGATGGAAAGAGGATTGTGTCAGGCTCTTATGACAACACTGTGAGGGTCTGGGATGCTGAAGGAGGTGTCCAGATTGGCAGCCACCTTGAGGGGCATACACAAGCAGTCACTTCAATTGCATTCTCCCCTGATAGAAAGAGGATTGTGTCAGGCTCTTATGACAACACTGTGAGGGTCTGGGATGCTGAAGGAGGTGTCCAGATTGGCAGCCATCTTCAGGGGCATACACGAGCAGTCACTTCAGTTGCATTCTCCCCTGATGGAAAGAGGATTGTGTCAGGCTCTTATGACAACACTGTGAGGGTCTGGGATGCTGAAGGAGGTGTCCAGATTGGCAGCCATCTTGAGGGGCATACACTTGCAGTCACTTCAGTTGCATTCTCCCCTGATGGAAAGAGGATTGTGTCAGGCTCGAGGGACAACACTGTGAGGGTCTGGGATGCTGAAGGAGGTGTCCAGATTGGCAGCCACCTTGAGGGGCATACAGATTCAGTCACTTCAGTTGCATTCTCCCCTGATGGAAAGAGGATTGTGTCAGGCTCTTGGGACAACACTGTGAGGGTCTGGGATGCTGAAGGAGGTGTCCAGATTGGCAGCCACCTTGAGGGGCATACAGATTCAGTCACTTCAGTTGCATTCTCCCCTGATGGAAAGAGGATTGTGTCAGGCTCTTGGGACAACACTGTGAGGGCCTGGGATGCTGAAGGAGGTGTCCAGATTGGCAGCCATCTTGAGGGGCATACACATTGGGTCACTTCAGTTGCATTCTCCCCTGATGGAAAGAGGATTGTGTCAGGCTCTTATGACAACACTGTGAGGGTCTGGGATGCTGAAGGAGGTGTCCAGATTGGCAGCCATCTTCAGGGGCATACAGATTCAGTCACTTCAGTTGCATTCTCCCCTGATGGCAAGAGGATTGTGTCAGGCTCTTATGACAACACTGTGAGGGTCTGGGATGCTGAAGGAGGTGTCCAGATTGGCAGCCACCTTGAGGGGCATACAGATTCAGTCACTTCAGTTGCATTCTCCCCTGATGGAAAGAGGATTGTGTCAGGCTCAATTGACAACACTGTGAGGGTCTGGGATGCTGAAGGAGGTGTCCAGATTGGCAGCCATCTTGAGGGGCATACACAAGTAGTCACTTCAGTTGCATTCTCCCCTGATGGAAAGAGGATTGTGTCAGGCTCTTATGACAACACTGTGAGGGTCTGGGATGCTGAAGGAGGTGTCCAGATTGGCAGCCATCTTGAGGGGCATACAGGACCAGTCACTTCAGTTGTATTCTCCCCTGATGGCAAGGGGATTGTGTCAGGCTCTTGGGACAATACTGTGAGGGTCTGGGATGCTGAAGGAGGTGTCCAGATTGGCTGCTATATTGAAGAGCATACAGACAGACCCAGTAACAGGATTATGTCAAGCTTAGATGACATGTCTGTGAGAGGTTGGGATGCTGGTAGCTGTGAGCATAAAATCAGTACCAATGAGAATTTGAAACTGGTTGCATCCAATTTGCATGATACAAAGCTTCTTCCTCATCATGGTCAGTACTATTCAACTGTGATATATTTGGGTTTTGTTAACATAAATTTTAGCCATTAACTCCTGTCATATTTGCTTTTCATCTGTCCCTTCATGTGCACTCTGTAACAGTGAACAGCTTCTTGGTGGTGGCAGCCTGCAGGAGTATAGGCAGCCATGGGCACAGTTGGTTAAGCTTCACCAAGATGGTTGGATCAAAGGTCCCAATGGCAGATTGCTGCTTTGGGTACCTGTAACATTAAGGCAGCCACTCTACTCTATGTGGACCACAAGAGTGATACCTACAGGTTGTTGCATTGAGTTAGACCTGAGCCATATGGTTCATGGGCATATATGGCACAAATGTTACAAGTCAGTTCCTTAGCCTAGGCATGTATTTTGAAGGGTACAATTTAGCATAGATTGTAATATTACAGGGGCATGGTATTTCTTACCCCACCCTTACATATGTTGCATGTTTTAGCAAGTCCTGATCACAGCTCAATATAGATCATCAGCAAATCACCAAAAATGCCCCAAAGTGTCATATTTTTGTAATGTCACAGTATCCCACAGTGCCATACAGCACCCCAGAGCCCCAGTGTGTCCCAGTGTGACAGCAATTTCATGTCACAGTAAGCTACAGTACTACATGTCATCCCAGGGTACCCAGAGAGCCCCAGTGCCACAGATATTTCAGTAAAATCAGCACACAACAAACACTAAACAAATAGTAGATTACACAACACTGCCCAACAGTACATACATTTGGTATTGAAAAATGTAGACTACATAGCACTAATAGTGTACACAAATTTTGCATTTTTGACTACCAACTTGGTGTAGTGTTTATTAGGATTTGATTAACAAAGTGATGTGTACACTTTTCATTACCAAAAGTGCAGTAAAGTTTGCATTTTTGACTACCAACTGAGTGTAGTGTTGATTAGTATTTGATTAGCAAAGTGTTGTGTACACTTTTCATTACCAAAAGTGAACTTTACTACACAGTGTTGTGTACATACTTCATTAGCAACTTTTATTTTTTGGTGTGCTGGGTCTCTGGCAGAACTTTGCAAATATCTCACCCAAAAAAGCAGATATTGCTAAGGTAAGCATATTCCCATGGTCCTATGATCATAGGCTACAACTTTCATTATGACACTGTGGCTGTACAATTACTCCATATAATAGTTTTTTGACTTCTGAGTCTGCACCAATGTGCTGTGGCAAATTCAAACTCTGATAGAAATTTGTGGGGGTGTGCCACAGCTGGCTTTGAAAGTTGCTGAGGTAAGCAAACAGAAGTATATAAACCTGCTCACTCTGACACCACAACTCTTTCCATTACTGCCACCATCTCCTCTTGTTCTTGTCATCATCCCTCCCTCTGATGATCCACCAGAGGGGGGGTGGCAGAGGGAGGGGGGTAGGTTCCCTGTGAGGCTGTGCCTACTTAGCATAGATATGTAGTCCCTGTACCATTGTAATTAAAGTAATTTTATAATAATATAATTCAATTATTAGCTGACTACATGCCAAGTTGAGTGTGGGAATCTGTATACTGAAACAGTCTTGGGGGTAAGCCTGTACAGAGGGGGACCTGTCTGTGGGTCTGTGGTCTGTACAGATCTGCACAGAGGGGGTCTGTTTTTCTGATGTAGTAGTAAAGACAAACTAGGGGTGGCTGGGTACATCTGGTGTGTTCTGTGGTGGGCTGTCCAGAAAATCACAGTCTGGACAGAACTGTCCAGAATGGACCACCCTGGGGGCTCTGTGGCTCTCTGGGGCTCTGTCCAGTACTGTCCAGAACAAAAGTGATTTACTGATGATGAGGGACTGTGTAGGCAGCTCTCTGCCTTTTTTTAATCACCCTGTAAACTAATTGACAACTATAGATGATAATGCTGAAGCAGCACTTGTAAAGGGAGCTGAGAAGGGGCTATGTACCATTCCAGCATGCAAGGAGGGAAGGTTATCAGCACCAGCAGCTGCTGTCATCAGATCAGATCAAGGGCCTGAACCACTATCCCCTCTTTGTGTTGTCACTCATTCCTAGGAACTTGGTCCTCAGTCATTTCTGCACCCACCATCTCAACCTCAAGCATGTACACCCTTGGCCTGATTGACTGGCAACACAGCTTGATCCTACACCCATTTCTCCTTGCCAATGTACCCAAACAGCTACAGAATTATGATGGTCCTGTCCTGCAATCTATGATGTGACCTTGTTACCAGATAATTTGAACAAGTTGAATGAAACCCAGCAAAACCAAGAGAGGGCACACTACCATTGCCCCTTTTGTTGGAAATTGAATTACATGGCCACCCCTGTGATCCAAACAAACATAATTTGAGAATTATGGATGGTTGAGTCATGTGAGACATGAGTCTGGCACATTCCTGATTAGGGCAGGCAGCAAACTCACTGCAGTTTGCTGCAGACACAATCTTAGAGCACAAATTTATCTAAAACTGCAGTGGATATGAGTCAAAATGAATCTTGACAGCTGGATCCAGTGGTGCTCATTATTAAGTTTATTATTTTACAAGTTCAAACTTCAGTTCAACATTCAACAAACCCACTGCTGTATTACTGGTCATGACCAAAGAGTTCGATCCCCAGTGTAAGTCACATGCCCCTATAATAGTATCCACATTGCAAATGCACCTTCACAAACTAACATAAATGTTTTGTAGTCTGGGCAGCAGGCATTGGTCACAACAAGCACAAATGGTCTTGCCTGGCCTGCAAGGATGGCAAGTGGCGAGATGCCTGCTTTGCTCGATGACATGCAAAAAGTATCCTGCATCAAGACAATGTCAAGCACCTCCTCTCCCCTCCACTTTGCCCTTGGAGTTCCCTGACCCAACCTGACTTGAGCCCACCAGCTCACAACCTTCTAGCAGATCTCCCAGAACTCGAACCTCATGGCACACAATACATGCCACAGGTGGCTGCCCCTGATACTGGTAACTATGATGTTTTTCAACTTGACTGGGATGCCATTGACCATGACCAACTCTACATACTGAATGCACATGATGAGCAACTAACGATGATGGCTAGCAACTTGGCAGGGTGGTTAGCCGATGGAGAAGATCTGATTTGTTCGGATGAAGATGGATTGAACTCCCCTGATGTTGAAGGCAAAGATTTTGATCCAGGTCAGTAACACCAGACTATACAGCGAGGGGGGATTATACTGATTGCATTTGGCAAATCTACAGAGCTGCTTCAGCCAGGTGCAACCCGCCTGGCCCAGCATGGTGATACCACACCTCCAAATGCTACATAGTTTCCATGGCCAGATAAGAAGGTACATCTATTCCATAGTGATGGCTTTCTCTTCTCACTGACACTAATCAATAGACATGCATCCTTGACATTCTGCGGCACCTCCCATGCTCTTTATTCTCAGATGTGCAACTTCAAGTCATCCTCTGGGGACTTTCTGTCCTCAGTGTCAATAATGTCCCCTCCACTAGGATACTCAAAGATATTGACAGCACTCTCCAGTCTCAGTATGGTATCCCATCAGTCTGCTATCAAGGCGCTCTGGGCCATGTCCATTATGTTAATCACCTGCCTTCCATCATCACACAAGTAAGTCAAACATACAACATGTTGGAGATTGAATCACCCCAGTGTGATAACCCTTTTGGTACGCTTTTTTATTGATTACATAAGCACTTAGAGCGTACACTTTAGAGTACATTTTGGTACTGTTCCCTCAGTAGTTGAGTCACTACTGAGGGTATGTCTACTATTTACCTAGTATTTCCTACTTACTGATTCCCTGTAGCTGCCTACAGGTACATCTAATATACATAGTAGTTGAGTCACTACTGAGGCTGCCTACAGCCCTTTTCTACACAACATGCACTTAGTAAACTGATAGTGTCAACCTATACAGGAGATGGCTAACCCACATGTCTGCCCACACATCTGCCATTATCCTGAAGATGCAGGTGGCTGACTTGACCAACCCTGGCAAGCATCAAGATGGTTGTATGAAATTGATCCCACTGTTGCCACACCTATGATACACAAGGGGTGGCAAGATTTCTATGTTTTTGAACTGATGAAGTTGATGGACAGTACAGTCATTGTTCCCAAGCATTGGTACACCAAACCATCTACTCCAGGTTCCCCTTCCTCTGACTTCGAGTATTGGGGTCACATGTGGCGAGCTCACCCTGTTGTGAGCAACCACACACATGGATATGTCATCCACATGTATGAGACTATGGAGGTGCAGGCGAGTCAATTCCTTCTCTCATTCCTGCACCTGCTCCAAACCTATTGGATGGATGGTCAACCAGACCCATGCAATATCATATGTGAGTACTGGCTTAAGTTTTTGCTTGCACTCATTGAAGCCACACCACAGGTTTGATAGAGATGAGAGGATGCAGTGTCCTCCCATGGACATTGACTAACCCTGCAGTCGGCAATAGGTGGCATATGCTAGCACGGGGACACTGTGTCCTCAGTTACATGATATGGCTCTACTGTGATGACACATCTGGCAACACATCGAAGAAATGGAACAAGCACAACTCGTTTCTTTTCACAGCAGCCAGACTCCCCTGTGTTATGGTCCATAAAGAGAGTAGTATTCATTTTCTTGCCACATCTAACATTGCCCCCCCTTTGGAGATGCTTGATGGAATTGTGGATCAACTCGAGTAAGTCGTATTTCAACCTATTTGCCCTCCACAATCCTCATTGCATGGAGCTGCAGATATGCCCAAATGCATGGCATCTGGGCATGGGATATTGAAGCAAGGGAGATGGCTCTCATCATACCTGCCATCCTGGTGATGCTTGGCAACAATCCGATACAAAGTGAACTTGCATGCCATGTGGGCTTGCAGGGTAAATACTTTTGTTATAATTGTTGGGTCCATGGGGCAGGGGCAGATTTGAGTCAATGCCCAGATCTCGGAGGTGTAGCAGTCACAAATTCCGATGATGATGCCCATTCCATTCAAATGGGATCAGTTGCAACTGACTCAGACAGATCTCTTCACAGAGATGTCACACATCAGTCGAAATGCAAGGGCCACCACTCCGAGACAATGCAAGATCTTGTGGATCGAGCAAGACACTTTCTTGGAGTATGTGCCCCATTCATTGACACATTTAGACTGATATCTTATGATCCTCGAGGCCAACCCACCCCACACACACCAAGATATGGTAAATAAGCTGCATAGTATGTTCCACGAGGTCACCAGCAGCAAGGGCAAGACACAATATACCAAGATGAAGACAGACACAGGCATCAAGGACACATATATGGATGTATTTGTTGAGCACATCCTCAAACATGTGAAAGGTATCCGTGCAGGATCAGACAGATATACTGAGGCAGTTAGCGTGATCACTCAAGGCTGACCAGTCAAACAGTTCATGAGTCCTGTATGGAGGATTAAAGGTACAGGCCCTCTGTGAAGGTCGGGCAGTTTCTTCACTCATTCATTTCAGGCCTCAATCCCCATCAAGACACCCCAGTGGAGATTCTCCATGTCATATTACTCGGTTTTCTGAAGTACTTCTGGCACAATGCAATCTCTAGGCTGAACAATGCTCAGAAGGTAGAGCTTCAGGTCTGGCTGGCATCATTTGACATTACAGGGCTCGGCATCCCTCCACTGGCTGGCCAAACTTTGGTTCAATATGCTGGATCACTCACCAGATGAGATTTCCATGCTATTTCGCAGGTGGCACCATTCATACTTTACGACCTCATTCCCTGGGAATGCTATGAAGCATTCCTTGCATTATCTGCCCTTGTTCCCCTCGTTTGGCAGCCATGCATTGACAACATCAATGAGCACCTGGTACATATCGCACATACACTTTGCATGTTGACTAACATATGTTTAGGCCATCCTGCAAGTCACAATTGACCACTTCCTGAACTGCACAGTGCATTGGACACTGTGGTGGTTCAATAAACCGAAATTTCACATTATTCGCCACTTGCCCGACCACATTTGATGTTTTGGACTGGCAATCTTGTTTGCTACAGAAGGGTTTGAATCTTACAATGCCATCATCTGTGATCACAGTATTCACAGTAACAGACAAGCACCATCCCAGGATATCACCCATGGAATGGCCTGATGTCATTGTGTCCACCACCTCTTGTCTGGTGGTAAATTTCATGCTTAGGGGCCCATGTCCACTGAACTTCCCTATAGCAATGATGAACAAGATTGGCTTATGCCAGGTTCTGGGGTCGAGTCACTGGTCAACATCAACATCCCATCATTCTGCAATGTCATTGCAGATTACTTTGGGCTTATTGATGAGCCACTAACCCTTGAAGCTGGTGAGTTTATCTTTGTGACTTTGCGTGATTGGATTTAGAGTCAAATGGATGTCAGGATCATGCGTGCATGACAAGACATGACCACGACCCCTTGAGAAGACAATGACAGCATTGTGAGCTCCATATGCACTGCAACTTGTTGAGTGCTGTCTTTATCAAACCTGTCAGTCCATGGTCGCATCAAGTGGTGAAACATGTCGACTTGGAGGCTTTGTGCTTGCACAAGACCCACATGCAGCCAGTTTGACACTCCCCCTCATTGGATGCCTCCACGAACTTCTTCAGATTTGTCACTCACCAGCCCAACAGTGCAACCAAGCCAATTGGATATTGCTCGAAACATCAGAAGTGACTGGCTCGGCTGACATTTATAACCTGCTGTGGATACAAGCTTCAAGTTGGGTTGTGCTACTGGTCACAGTAAGTTGGATGCTTGTTGTAATCGAGTACCAGATTCTGCATATGTTTTTCATTCAAGGCCCTTACATGTTGCATTAACGTTCAGCACAGTTGTGCAAGACATCGATGTACTGGTTTGGCTGCAGTATCAGTTTATGAGGAATGCGAGAAAACTATGAAGACCATGCGACGAATTGAGCACCTTGTCCCCTCTGACCTCATACTAAACACTGCACAGATGTGCAATGCTACCCACATGCAACAGTTCCACACTCAAGTCCAACAGTTACATCACAATCGGGCTATCCACACAGGTGCAGCAGCAGAGCTCAATGCTCAGAAAATCATGTTGGAGTTTGAATCACCCCTGTGTGATACCTTAATTTGGTGCGAGTTTCATGTGATTACATAAGCACTTAGAGCGCACTTAGTACTACACTTTTGGTACTAATCCCTCAGTAGTTGAGTCACTACTGAGGGTAAGCCTACATATTATTCATATTAGACTACTTACTGATACCTTGTAGCTGCCTACAGGTACATCAATATATCTAGTAGTTGAGTCACTACTGAGGCTGCCTACAGCCCTTTTCTACAGGTTATGAGCCCCACCTAGCATGGAAAATTTTATTGTAGGCAACTCACAGTCAACTCGAACAAAAAGCTACTCAAGCTTGCTACAAAATATCTCTACTTCACTCGAAAGTAATAGGAATATACTCTATGGAACCTGAGCTTGCAGAAGATGGCTGCAACTGGCAAGCCTATGGCAGTTGGGTGCTGAAGGCCATCTCTGAAGACAGCTTGATGGGTTACCTAGATGGGTCTGAAACATGACCTACAAATCCAAAGTTACTACAGGGATATGGTGCCAGATGGACACCACAAACCAACAAGGAACAAGATGAGTTAGCAGCCTGGCAAGCTGCTGCTGATGCATGGCAACAACAGACCACTATGGTCCACCATATCATCATATCCAGCATACCCGATTCCATCCTAATGCTATGTATGCATCTGGATACCCTGCATGAAGCATTCACCTACCTCGAGAACTGCTATGGTTCAATTCTGAGACCAGAGACACTAAAGTTTGTTGATGAAGCTGTTCAACAGCACGACCTGCCATCCGAGCAGTATCTAACTGAAGAAAGTGCTCAGAGCACTTGTGACAGCAACAACAGACCTGAGAACTCACCTGGTGGTCATGAAGACCCTGTGGACATCCCAAATGACTGTGCTGAGACCAAATCTAGGTACTTGACACCTGAGACTGAGGTTGTAGATGTGTGGCATGTGGAACCTTACCTACTGGAGGTTGAGGTTGGGGATACAGATGCAGAACAGCCAGATGAATGCTTGAACATGCTCGAAGCACCTGACAAAGGCAATCAGCATGCAAGTGACAAGATCAAGGAGAGTCGAGCCTTACCAGGGTTGAGCTCGAAGGCTCTCGAACCTGAAGGGGACCTGCTGGACACTACAAGCAAATGTGCCGAGACCAAGACTGGGCACACAAGGCCCGAGACTGAGGTTGTAGACATGCAGCAGCCGGACAAATGCAATCATACCAGAGTTGCTAGCACAAGCATTCCAGCAAACACTGTAGCTGCTGAGCAGCTTACAGTGGTCCTACACAAACATACTGAGATTGCCTATGGGCCCATGGTGCCAGAGGCTACAATTGTAGATGTACAGAGTCAGGTGGCAGGAAGCTGTGCAGCGAACTCAAACAAGAGCAAAAACGACTGGACTGAGATTCCGACTGGGTACCTGGAACCCAAGATGGACATTGTAGACGTGCAGTGGACAGGGCTCAATGAACAAGTGCACACACTCAAAGTGCCTGACAAGAGGGGTCAGCACACAACTGATGAGGTTGCAGAAAATCAAAGGTCACCTGAGTGGATCTCTGAGGCATCCAAGCCTGCAGATGATGCCACTAGGTATAGCTGTGGACACTCTATTGAAAATGCATCTACCGAATGCAAAGAGCACATCCTGATGAATGGCGAGACAATTGCCAATGTACCAGATCCACCCGGCACTCATGCTGAACCCGCTGCTCTGCATGCAAAGTGTTCTATGATACAGAATGAGCTGCCAGCACAAATGCATAGCAGTGTGATCATGGAACTCAGGTTGCTGTGTACACAAAGCAAATGGGCATTGCAACACCCATGGTGAACCTGCCGAAGGCACTCCACATGAGATACCCTACCTGATGAGGTCTGGGGGGTGGGGGTGCATAGGCATGCTCGAACAGCTAGGGGGGATAGCACAGATGTCAAATCAACAATGACGACGAAGCTGGAGATAAGGGCCATGAGCGCCCAAATGGTTGACATGTGGGCTGACCTACCACATGTGGGCAGATACCCAAAGGAGCCTGATAAGGGAGATGATGGGAGGTACAATGATACAGTTAGCAGGGACATCGTGAACCTGCATAGCATCGAGAAAGTGCTGCTAATTGACAGAGAGTGTCAGGACAGCGAGTGCGAGACGAAGCAGCCAGATGACTTACCTGCACTGCACAGATTACCTCCAAATGGTCTCATGCACACTCCTAGGACATCGAGGGTACCCCACTGACACTGCAGAGTCAACACAAACCCAGTAAATGTCAGCAGACTGCAAACAAGAGGCTACAGACGCCTCGTCCTCAGCATTCCCATTTCACTACATCACAAAGTCTTGAGACACCTCTGGAATATCACAGATACATTCTGGAGACAGGACATACCTCATAGATGGACTCAGAAGTGCACCAGACCTTTTGACAGTCAAATGGCAGTCTCACAGCAGTGGCATGAGACTATGAGACAAGATGGCAAATGTACACAGCTCAGACAACATGGTACACCAGCAATACCACTAGTCTTACCATGGAAATGGACTGAGTGGAACAATAGGGAGAACGGCAATGCAACAAGCAGCAGAACCATCTGCTCACATGGTGCAGAGAAACAGCTGCTGGCTGATAGCATGTGTCAGCATGCACAGCAAGAGGTACTACACCTGAACAGCTCACCTGCACCACCTGAACCACCTCCAACAGGCATCCCGCACACTCCCTGACCCTACAGGGTACCCTGTCGATGTTGCAGACTCAAATCCAAGGCTGAAAGCATCAGCAATGCTCTAACGAGGTGAAATGCCTACTTTACACAAGCAGCCCCCAAGTGGTCACTTACACCCCTCTTCTCACACTCGAAATGATCCCTGGACCCTGCAGGAGGGTCATGGATGATAAATGTACACTGTAACAAGGTCAGATGCACAAGACAAGTCAGAATGAGAGGGCACACATACCAGATACAGTGAGCAACAAAAACATTGCAATGTTTGCAACATTTTGATTGTGTGTAAGATAGCTTGGGATTGGTTGTGGCTGTGCTAATGCCATAGGGAAGACAATTGTAGCCCTTGGTCCCAGCTTTCTATTGGTGGTCTCCCCAAGCTCAGGAGTGAAGTGGCTGTGATGGTATGGGCCAATTACTAAGGCCTATGCATTGCAACGTTTTTGTTGCCAACATCATGGTGGATGCAATCTACAGTGTGGAGTATGTATTCATGGCAGGAATGCCAGCTACTGCTTACATAATACATCACATGATCAATCCAATGATTTGTCAGCATGTAAACAAAGCCAAACATTGAACTTGCATCACTTATCCTCTATCCTGTACCACAACTCCAAAAACTGGCTATCTTGCTCATCAGGGTTACTCTCTCTGGGAAATGTCAGCAAAATCTGGTCCCCACAGCACTACCATGAGTAGGATGTATGGCCAGCACCATTTTTTCCTTAAAAAAGTCACCCCTGTGCTGTTTCCCCCACTAATGCCTGAGGGGTCCTGATGCTAATCCATACTGGGAAAGCTGAAAATTGCATGGGGGTCAGTCTGGCACTTCAGGATATGAAGAGTGAACTAATATGCTCCCAACTAATGTATTTCTGCCAAAGAGAAGCTGGCACCAAGGTTGGGTTGAGCCATATGCTCCTTTTTACACCAGGTGTCATCAAGGGTCAGCAAGAATATGCCCTGTACAGAACTATGGATGTCTGGGAAAGGAACATTTGGTCATTAGTGACCAATGGAAACACTGAGGGACATATTGCAGCAAGGAATCTGCACCCTGGAAGCCCAGTAGGCTATCCCACCCATGACCACCTAGTGTGCAAAGGAGGCTATGCCTCAGCCCAACCTTGGTGCCAGCTTCTCTTTGGCAGAAATACATTAGTTGGGAGCATATTAGTTCACTCTTCATGTCCTGAAGTGCCAGACTGACCCCCATGCAATTTTCAGCTTTCCCAGTATGGATTAGCATCAGGACCCCTCAGGCATTAGTGGGGGAAACAGCACAGGGGTGACTTTTTTAAGGAAAAAATGGTGCTGGCCATACATCCTACTCATGGTAGTGCTGTGGGGACCAGATTTTGCTGACATTTCCCAGAGAGAGTAACCCTGATGAGCAAGATAGCCAGTTTTTGGAGTTGTGGTACAGGATAGAGGATAAGTGATGCAAGTTCAATGTTTGGCTTTGTTTACATGCTGACAAATCATTGGATTGATCATGTGATGTATTATGTAAGCAGTAGCTGGCATTCCTGCCATGAATACATACTCCACACTGTAGGTTGCATCCACCATGATGTTGGCAACAAAAACGTTGCAATGCATAGGCCTTAGTAATTGGCCCATACCATCACAGCCACTTCACTCCTGAGCTTGGGGAGACCACCAATGGAAAGCTGGGACCAAGGGCTACAATTGTCTTCCCTATGGCATTAGCACAGCCACAACCAATCCCAAGCTATCTTACACACAATCAAAATGTTGCAAACATTGCAACGTTTTTGTTGCTCACTGTAGCTTGCATTCTCATGCAGCTGCTCCAACCCTTCTTGACATCCTCAACATGACTTCAACACCCCATGGGAGGGTTATGGATACAGAATATAGGCTGTAATGAAGTCAGGAGTGCTGGAGAAGTTAAAATGAGAGGGTACATGTACTGGATAACCAGCATTCCTATGTGGCTACTTCAAATGCTCTCAAACCCCTTGAAGCGACTCCAGAATGTCGCCAATGCCTACTGGCAGGAGGGGGAACCTCCTAGACCGATGGGGAACAATGCAAAATGGCCAAGAAATCTTCCTGTGGCCAAACAGCTGCCTCACAGCAGCAGTAAGAGGCAAGATGATGCACATACCAGCATATACTCACCTGTGCTACCTAAACGGCCTCCCAACAGCCTCATGCATGCTCCGTCGACCTTCATGGACCTGCACCAACACAGCAGGATCAAGACAAGAGCTAAAATCATCAGCAACCTTCATACAAGGCAAAGTGCTCACCACACCCATGCAGCCCCCATGTGGCCACTGTGGCTCATCTCAATGCCAACCAATCCATCCAAAATCATTGTGGGGGAGTCCCTGACACTAGGTGTTCGCTATAACGAAGCCAGTGTCACCAGAAACATCCAAACAGAAGGGATCACACACCTTGGTGACCACACACAAGGCAATTCAACCATTTCACCATCTCGCAGACCCAAGAAACACCGGAAACCACCCTGGGACATCGCTGGCACTTACCAGAGGCAGGGGGTACCTCATCCATGGATTTGGGGCAATGATGAGCCCCTCTATGATCAAAACGGCAGCCTTTCGATCATGGTACAAGGCCAGAGCACACACACTACAAGTGCATCTCCGAAATGGGAAGTTGCCACAACATGGTGTGGCAAACACAACTAAACAATGCTCGCACACATGGACTTGAGGCTGCACTGGCAGCAATTATACTCATTTTATTCCAATATTTGGTATACCTTTTTCTATTGAGTCCTATATTCTTCACCCCTCCTAATCACACAGTGGAGCTTCAGGGGGTGTGTTGGAGTTTGAATCACCCCTGTGTGATACCTTAATTTGGTGCGAGTTTCATGTGATTACATAAGCACTTAGAGCGCACTTAGTACTACATTTTTGGTACTAATCCCTCAGTAGTTGAGTCACTACTGAGGGTAAGCCTACATATTATTCATATTAGACTACTTACTGATACCTTGTAGCTGCCTACAGGTACATCAATATATCTAGTAGTTGAGTCACTACTGAGGCTGCCTACAGCCCTTTTCTACAAATCAAGATGCTGAAAACCTCAAAAGCCAACCTGGCAAGACAGCCACCTATGAGTCCATCCATGGCAGTACTGTCACACTTTATTAACATGTTTCATCAGACTGGGAAGTGCACGTTTTCCTTTCAAATGATTGACTGACCCATGGATGTGATGTGCAGACACTTGACATCCATGCTCATAACAAGTGGTGAGTCTTGATTGTCATGATGTCATGTGAAATTATCCAGGGCCCATGTAATTTTTTCGACACTGTTTGGTCAACCCCAACAGCATGAACACATATAAGACAAGTCCCTTCATAGCCTTTTTTTTCGTGCATGCAACCAAGTTATCCATGTCACAGCAACACACACATGGCGACTATTATGCCAACTTCGAAGATTTGGGAAGTAGTTTCCCAACACACCAGAGCACAACAGGTAGGATCATATTATCAGTCCAGGTGCAACATTTAACATGTGTACAGGGACACCATGCCCTTATCAGGGAAGTGCAGTGCACATGATGACAATGTCCATTGCATCACAGGGGGTGCCTGATGCTTTGGGATCTCCAGTACCAGACTCCAGGCCACATTGGCACTCTGCAGGTATGTTTCATTTGACCAACCCCAATGCAATACTCAGTCGTTGCATCTAAAGGGACACTGGGGACATTGTGGCCCTTTCTATTGAATGTGACATGTGTGATGATGCCTGACACATCTCATGCATCACCCAATGTTTCAGGTTCTGATGTGTCACATCCAGCTTCACAGCCTGTTTATGAAGGTGGGGATGACTGGCAATGTACTATGGTGCCTGAGGATGAGTCTCAAGGCTTGTTTTTATATGAGTGTGGTGACAAGGATGCTCCCATAACCTCAGGTGATGGACCCATTTTCTCTGAAGTATTGTGTGTTGGAGTTATTAGGTCAGTGGTGTGCTGTTGCATAGCCACCATATTACATAAGCAAATAGTGCACACTTACTATTTTCATATTACTGTAGTTTCTACTTAGTGACTACTAAGTATCCTACAGATTCTACTTCTACATTGTGCAGGGAAACCGAGCACTCAGAAGATCATGTCAAGTGTCTGAAATTGTGGGCCCAGAAAGTTGCAACCGAATTCAGACTCAAGGCTTCTCAGTTTTCAGAGCTCAGCATGTTTATTTGTGTAAGTTGCACTCTTTCATCTCCTCATCATTCTAATATTTGTCTGCATGCCCAGCTTGGGAAGAACCTGGACACTGGCAATCTCCACATGCATATTTGGCAGCTAGCAATTGGCTACAGGCTTTTAAATGGACAGGACGAAATCATGGCACATTTGGTGAACATGCAGAATGCTGTGGAGATGGCATCTGCAGGCATCAAAGGTGGGTTCCAACTGAGTGTGGATCAGGTGGTGTGTGGTGCACTCTCAAGGTTTTGCATATACTGATCAACCATAACAGATGCAGGTGCTCATTAATGCCAAAGACCTGGTTGTGCAAGTGGGCCAGACAAACTACAAAGGGCTTCATTACAATGTGAAGGTGTGTCTTGGCCAGATCATGTTCTTTGTATATACATCTCATGTCTTTTATTGTCACAATTAGGAATGGCTCAAGTCACATTGTAGGGAAAGTATCCTCCCTACCAGGATATTTCATTTATTTCATTGTTTTTACTTACTGATTTGTTTTCTTTTATCTTTTCTTGTCTTTTTACTTAGTGTTTGCACGCATTGTGGCTTATGTAAGCCTGCACGAGTACTTCGAGTGTACTGTACATACTTAGAATAATAACAGATGAGCTACCTGAGACGAAAAGCTGGAAATAAGATGAAACAGACTTGGAATTTTAGTTCTCCCTCCCCAGACACTCAGTAGACATTTTCTTGAGTTTCTTCTGGGTTTTGGGCGCATTTTTCACCTTTTCTGCTTACTCCTTGACTCTACACCAGGCAACTCAAGCCTCCTGGGTTGAATTCACCCCCCCTCTCTCACTAAGAGACCTTTGACCTATTCCTAGGGTCCTTTCACTCTCATCTCTACAGCATGCAGATGTTTTGGGATTTCAGAACATCTTTGGTAACCTGGCAAATGAACATGTCCTATGCACAGTCATTAAAAGGGAGTGCAGTGCTGCCCAAAACAAATTGTGCATATTGGTGAGCACTGCTCAACAACAAGTCCAATCATATCCATTGACTGTTTATAGCTACTGGACAGCACAGGAAAGTCACACATGACATTGGAGGAGCTTACATGGGCAGCACTGAGTAAATACAAGTGAGGTGGTGTTGGGTCAGGTTTGAAAGCTGAGTATCAGCTACACTTCGCCTATCTGGTACAGGACATGAAGTTCTGCCGACTGTTACTGACACAAGATTTAGCACAGCTATGGGAAGGCACATCAATACATTGTGGGGACAGCTGTGGATGATGAAAGTGGTAATGAAAGTGGCAAAGAAGGGGCCGGCAGAGAAGCAGGAATGGATGTATCTGTTGGAGATTGAATCACCTCTGTGTGATGTACATTTTAGTGCGAGTATTTCTTATGCTTACATAAGCGCTTAGAGCGCACCTAGTAGTATGTCTTTCATACTGTTCCCTCAGTAGTTGAGTCACTACTGAGGGTAAGTCCATATATTATCCATATTAGACTACTTACTCATACCTTGTAGCTGCCTACAGGTACATTGAATATTATAGTAGTTGAGTCACTACTGAGGCTGCCTACAGCCCTTTTCTACAGGTTATGAGCCCTGCATAGCACAGAAAATTTTATTGTAGGCAACCAAAGTTGACTCATACAAAAAGCTACTCAAGCTTGCTACAAAATATCTCCACTTCACTCAAAAGTAATAGGATATACTCCATGGAACCTGAGCTTGCAGAAGACGGCTGCAACTGGCACACTTACCACAGTTGGGTGCTGAAGGCCATCTCTGAAGATGGCTTGATGGGACACCTAGATGGGTCTGAAACACAACCCACAAATCCAGAAATACTACAGGGAGATGGTGGCAGATGGTCACCACAAACCAACGAGGAACAAGATGTTGTTGTGGCCTGGAAAACTGCTGATGACACGTGGCATCAACGGACCACTATGGTCCACCATCTTATTATTTCAGGTCTACCTGACTCAATTCTAATGCTATGTATGCATTTAGAAACCCCTCACGAGATGTTTGCCTACCTCGAGAATCACTATGGTCAAATTCCAAGATCTGAAAGTCTGAAGGTCATTGATGAAGCTTCACGACAGTGTGACTTGCCATCCAAGCAGTGCGCAACTGCTAAAAGTGCTCAGAACATCTTCAACAGCCACCATGAACCAGAAATCCCAACTAGGGAAGAAGAGGGCTCCATAGACAGCCCAAACGACTGCACCGAGACTAAAACTGGGTACCTGACACCCAAGATTGAGGTTGTAGACGTGCAGCAGGTAGAAGATTACCTACCAGTGGTTGAGGTTGGGAAAGAAGATCCAGAACAGCCAAGTGAATGTGCGAATGTGCTCGATGCAGCTGATGAGGCTAGTCAGCATGCAGATGACGAGGTTGCAGAGTGCCGAAACCTAACTGAGTGGAGCACCGAGGCTCCCGAGCTTGCAGACGAGCCCACTAAACAGAGCTGTGGGTACTCTATTAAATCCATGCTGAAAACACATCTTGAACAGGATCAGAGTCTCCTGATGAGCGGCGATGTAGGGAATGGGTTTTCCCTACCAGGAGATTTCATTTTTATTCTGTGTTTCTCATATTCTAACTTGATTTTCTATTTCTTTTATGTTTATTACTTTAGTGCGAGGTTTTATTGCTTAGTCAGCATTTTTTTTACCTACTGGGCATGTACTTACCTTAATAACAATCAAGTTTCGAGTCGCGAGTTTTGAGTTCGAGTTCGAGTTTGAGAAGGTCGAGAGTGGCCTCTCTCTGTGTCTAGACAGCCTCAGACAGCCTCAGACGTCCCCAGACAGTATCTCTCTCCAGGCTATAGAAGCCCCTTTGGAAGTTCTCTCCTCCTTCAGACATCTCCACCCATCCCCAGCAATTCTCTTTCTTTTCCTACAACTGGAGCCCACCGCGAGGGGCTTCTGTCTTAGTCTGGTACCCCGACTCTCATCAGTTCAGTCTTGTTTTTGCAGTTTCAGGTCTCGCTTTCTCAGTTTTCACTCGTGCCCTCACAGTTTCAGTCTCAGTCTCGCTCTCGTGTTTGTCTTTTCTCTCGGAATACTCCCTCATATATTGCTATAATCACTCGAATTCTCTGCCTGACGTCATGCAAGGCCTGAATACCCCGAGTAGCAGTTCTTCCGAAGCCTCGAGCTTCCTTCGGCGCCCCGAGGAACTCCGAAGGTTCCTCGATGACATAATTCGAGCTGCAACTGCAGCAAAGTCACTTCTCGAGTCTTGTCGAGGCCCCCTCGAGGCCTGTAATTCACGCGCGCAGCCACCACCGACCTCGGACAGTCGCTCACCCCGTCAGTTATACTTGTTTTGCTTTTTCTGTGGTGAGACAGGTCATATTCGAGCCAACTGTGATTCATGCAAGGAATATTTGGCTGCGGGAAAGTGTCTAATAGTGAAAGGTCGCGTTGTACTCCCTACAGGGCAAGAGATACCACGAGAAGTACCCGGGCGCACTCTCAAGGACCGTCTGGATAGCTGGGATCTAGGACATCGGTCTATGGATATTCAAATTCGTCCCTCGAGTCCAGACTGGCTCATATCTCTGGAGGATGTGGGTAGTCAAATGCCGCAGACCCATATGGTTTCACTAGCAGAAGTGCCGAGTTATCACTCAGCGCCGGCACAACCCCAGGTCCCCATTCGAACACCTAGCACGTCCTCGAGCTCGAGCGATGCCTCGTTGTGCCGCCCACGTTCACCCTCTCATGTTCTACCTACAGGATACTCTCGTGGCCGCTCCCGCTCTTACTCTCGTGGTCAATCTCGCTCTCGCTCTCGCGGCCGTGGCCGCCCACGTTCGCTGTCTCACTTGTACTTCGAGAGTTCACCCAATGATGGTCATAGGCATCAGCACTCATATTTGGATAGGCCCCACAGCCGCGATTCCCGCGATTCCCATGACTACCGGTACTACCGCTCGCCGTCACCTGCACCACGACTCACATACTTGCGCTTACCAGAAATCTCGAGGGACGAACCCACTCTGGTCCGGCAGCTTGACAGAGTGGTGACCTCCAGTTCCTACAGTAACCGGCCATCTCGTAGTAGTTGGGAACCAGCGCACTCGGGAAGGCGGTATAGCCGCAGTCGTACACCCCAGCCCTCTCGTAGGGTGTACTGAGTCAGTATACAGTCGCCCTAGCTCGTTGGGACTTCTTTCATTGTGTTTTGTTCTTCTTTTTATGCACATATCATTCATGGAGTCTCCCCTTGCCGAGTGTCAGGCAGCTGCACACCTGGAGTCCCTCGTCCCCCGCCTCGTTGACGCGATATCTTGACCACTGCTCACCCGTCCCTCTCGCAAATTGGGATTTAGATTCTCCTCCTCGAGATCTTTCTAACAGTGTACCTTTCGTTGTAGCAGTCTCAGCGCATCTGGAGATATGGCCCAATCCCTGGAGAAAGGCACTGTAGGACGAAATTTGGAATATCTCGGGATTGGGTGTGCCGTTTTCTCCGGTTCCTCGCTCTCCCAACTCTCCTCGCTCGTCCCTATCACCTCCCAAAGTTTTGTAGAATTCCACCTAGCGGTTCCTCACCAACGCGATACCACCCTCCTCCCCCCTACCGTGGTTAGACCATAGCTCTTGCAATTCTCGACCGAATCGCTCGTTTTTATCAGACGTGACTCTACTAGACGACATCTACCAGACGATATAAAAGACGTAGCGCGCGCATTCATGATTCTGGAGTTATTTGAGTTTTTGTGTCTGAACAGGGTAGGGAGGTCGAGATCATGTATCTCACTCGTTTTCGCGCCGCACCTCTCGCTTTCTCGCATGGTGGCTCTACTCGTCAACATCTACCTGGTGATATCTTCTTCATGGTGACGAGCTCACTGGTTGTGGAGATACAGGAGTTTTTCATTTACAGAGGAGTATGAGACGGCATTGCGGATATCTCGGGACTGGATGGTCCAATCGGTCTAATTCCTTTTTCACTGTCTCCTCCCAGGCGTATTCTACCACCACCTCCGGTTTCATATCGATTGCCTCAGTGGTTGTCCCGCGGCGGCGTTTTCTCCTCCCCCCATCTTGCTGCCCCACGCTGTATCTGCATCGTATCTCCCCCGGATCTTCGCCGTGCCTCTCGATTTTCTGGGACATAATACTACTTGCTCAGCGCTTTCGAACGGTGTACCTCGTGTCTGGTTTGGTGCAGCCGTTGTCGAGAAATCGGGATTCTTGTGGGTAGAGGTGTCTTGGACCAGTTTTGCGAATATCTCGGGATTGGGTGCGCGTATCCCCTCAATTCCTTGTTCTCCAGGCTCTCCCCACTCCCCTTGAGCGTCCCCCTTCATTTTGTGCCGCCCCGCTGACCCGTTGTTCATCGGTGCATACCCTTCCTCCTACCCCACACCGTGTTTGGGGCATAACTCATCCAATTCCGGTCCGAATCGTTCGCTTTTTCTTAGACGTCACTCTACGAGACGAACCCTACCAGACGATATACAAGACGTAGCGCACGTGTTCACGGTTCCGAAGTTATTCGAGTTTTTGTCTTTGAACAGGGTTCGGGAGGTCAGGAAGGCGTATCTCGCCCGTTTTCACGCCGGGTCTTTCGAATTTTTGCACGGCGGTACTACTCGCTCACAGCTATCTGGGGGTATCTGGTTTATGGCGGCGCGCTCAGTGGTTCTCGAGATATCCACTTTTCTGTGTCTGGGCTACAGGCTATCATTCCTGGCAGCGTATCTCCCTCATTTCCCAGCCGTTCCTCTCGTAAATTGGCACCTGCGTTATCCTCGCAAAGCCGACTCCATTGAAATCTCTTTCGGCGAATTCTGTGCAGTCGTTCTCGAGATATGGCGAAGTCCGCCTCTGAAGGGCTACCGGCGACAGTTTTAGCGATAACTTGGGTTCGGAAGGTCCTATCGGTGAGATCCCTTTTGCACCAGGCTCTCCTGTTCGTGGAGAGCCACCTTCCGAGGTTTCATGTCCACCGGCCTCACTGTTGCTCGCCAACACCTTGTTCTCCTCCTTCCCCCATTTGTGGCCAGTGCCTTTCTCCCCCGTTTTGCCGCCGTATCTCTCGCTTTTCGAGGATCCTATTCTACTCGACGAGGGCTCTCAAATGGTGTATCTTACGACGCTGTCATCATCCTGGCTGCGGAGATATTCAAAGTTTTGCTCACAGGGAGCACTATGGACCGTTTTGCGCGTTTCTCAGGGACGGATGGGCCCTTTAGTATAATTCCTTTTACTGCGTCTTCTCCCTTGTGTCCCCTACCGTCTCCCACAGTTTTGTGTCAACAACCCAAGCCGTTGATCTGCGGCGCTCTCCCCTTCCCTCCTCTACTGTCCCTTGATGTGTGCGCGCTGTCTCTCGTTCGTCCCACATCCGTCCCTCTCGATTTTTGGCACCTCACACTACTCGATGGGAGCTTTCAGACGGTGGGTCACACGTTGTGGCTGCTTCAGCGGTTGTGAGGAGCTTCCAGCTTTCGTGGATGAGCGGTTTTGGGCGGTTTGCAGGTATCCTAGGACTGGCTGGACCTCAACTGAGGACAGTTGGTATCTAAGTGATGGGGAGATGTAGGGAATGGGTTTTCCCTACCAGGAGATTTCATTTTTATTCTGTGTTTCTCATATTCTAACTTGATTTTCTATTTCTTTTATGTTTATTACTTTAGTGCGAGGTTTTATTGCTTAGTCAGCATTTTTTTTACCTACTGGGCATGTACTTACCTTAATAACAATCAAGTTTCGAGTCGTGAGTTTTGAGTTCGAGTTCGAGTTTGAGAAGGTCGAGAGTGGCCTCTCTCTGTGTCTAGACAGCCTCAGACAGCCTCAGACGTCCCCAGACAGTATCTCTCTCCAGGCTATAGAAGCCCCTTTGGAAGTTCTCTCCTCCTTCAGACATCTCCACCCATCCCCAGCAATTCTCTTTCTTTTCCTACAGCGAGACAATTCTCGAAATACCTGATCTGCCATCTGATGCACAAATCAAATGTCCTATACTGCAGGACACACTGTCAGCACGAACATGTAGCGCTACAACCATGGAGCTCAAGTTTCCATGTACACGAAGGTACAATGAGCCATGACAATGAGGACAACTGTCCATACAAAGTCACTTGCTGGCACCACTAACTGAGCTACCATACTGGAGTGCATGGCCATCCGATCGTGATAGGCGAAACATGGGACCAATGGCTGACAGAAAGGGTCAGCACACTGAATGCAGGGTGAAATGGCAGGATGGCCTACCTGCATTGCTCAAGCCACCTCCAGCTGGCATCATGCTCAGTCCTCGACCATGCAAAGTCCCCCACCAACATGGAAGACTCAAGATGAAAGCTGAGAACATCAGCATTGCTCATATGAGGCAAAATGCCTACTGTGTCCAAGCAGCCCACATGCAGCCTCCCCAGCTCCTCTCAGCACCCTTGAAACGACTTGAATACCTTGCAGGAGGGTTATGGAAAATGAATATAGGCTATAACGAGATCAGGTGTGCACGACAGATCGAAACAAGAGGGCCCACATACCAGATAGCTCGCATTCTCATGTGGCTGCTTCAACCATTCTCAACACCCTTGAAATGACTTCAACACCCTACAGGAGGGTTATGGATACAGAAGATAGGCTGTAGCGAAGTCAGGCATGCAAGATGAGTCAAAACGAGAGGGTGCATGTATGGGACAGCTTGCATTCTCATGCAGCTGCTCTCACTCCTCTCAAACACCTCTAAACAGTTCTGGAACACTGCCAATACTTACTGGTGGCAGGGGGTGCATCCTAGATCGATGCAGAGCGATGCAAAACGACCAAGAAATTGTCCTGTGGCCAAACAGCTGCCTCGCAGCAGCATTAGGAGGAGAGGTGATGTGCATACCAGCATATACTCACTTGCACTACCAAAACGGAATCCCAATGGCCTCACACATGCTCTGTCGACCCTCAGTGACCTGCACCGGCACAGGAGGACCAAGACAGAAGCTGAAAATGTCAGCATTACTCATACGAGGCCCAATGCCTACCATACACCCATGGTCGCCATGCGGCCACTCTGGCTCATCTCGACACCAACCGATCCATATGGAATCATTACGGGAGGGTCCCCAACACTAGGCGTTCACTATAACAAAGCCAGCATCACCACAATCATTCAAACAGAAGGGAACACGTACCATGGTGACCACACAGCAGTCAGTGGCACCATTTTGCCACTTTGCACACCCAGGAAATGCCAGAAACCCCCCTGGGATGTTCCAGACACTTATCAGCGACAGGGGGTGCCTCCCAGATGAACTCGGAGCGATGGCAATCCTTCCGACAGTCAAAACGGCGGCCTTTCGATCACGGTACAAGGCCAGAGCGCGTGCACTACAAGTGCATTTCCGAAACGGGAAGTTGCCACAACGCGGTGCGTCAATACAACCAAACAACACTCGTTGTACACACAGACTTGAAGCTCACTTGGAGCAGAATACACACTCATTTTTATTGAATTATTGGGTATATGTTCATTTGAGTTATATTTCTGCATTTCTACTTATCACACAGTGGAGCTTCAGGGGGTGTGTTGGAGATTGAATCACCTCTGTGTGATGTACATTTTAGTGCGAGTATTTGGTTGATTACATAAGCGCTTAGAGCGCACATAGAGTACAGTTTTAGTACAGTTCCCTCAGTAGTTGACACTGGGGGCATTATCTAATGGTTTTGATCTAAACATGGGAAAATCATTCAATTAAGCAGATACTATTTTCATGACATGTTTTTGAATAAAACATTGGTCCTGAATGGATAGCATGATCTGATTTGATGTTCCAGGTCAGAAAAGATGATAGTATCATATATAATGGATTTTGTAGGAACATTCAAACTTTTTACTCTTATGATCATGGGGTGAATCATCATACAGACATTTTGACTGTTTAATCACATGTTCTGACCATGATTTTAAGCAAAACATTTGAAATTTCCTGCCTTTGGAACATATGGTGTTACTCAAGTCAAAACATTATGCAGAACACAGTATATCTTCTGCCCTCAAAACATCAGTCAAATCAAAAAATAATTCCGCCATTGGTGGAATGGCCAATTGCTCATTGTGGAAATGGAACATTGGACCAAATGGAGAATGGCCTAGTGACAAAGCATCCAATGGACAAATGGTACAATTGTTACATTGAACAATCAGATGAATGTGCCTACAAACATTTCCGAGTTGGACCTTGTACTTGCATCAGAATTATACTCGCATCAGAGCTGTACTTGTGTCGGAGTTGTACTTGCATCGGAGTTGTACTTGCGCCAGAGTAGTACTTGCGTCGGAGTTATACTTGCCTCAGAATTGTACTTGCATCAGAGCTGTACTTGCGTCGGAGTTGTACTTACGTCGGAATTGTACTTACGTCGGAGTTGAACCAACCCTGCCAGATTCAGATGGGACAGTACATGTCATGTATGTAGCTATGGACTTCCATAGTCATATCCCACCACCGAGGCTGAACCTCCACCAAACTCTTTCATGGGAAGCATCTCGCGTTATTCCTGCCAGAGCACGCGTGAGTGTCGTCAGTCACAGGTGGATTCAGGTCGACCGGCAAACACATCGGCATCCACATCCTGTGGAGGTCTTTCGCATTGGCATCAATGTCTCGTGCATCTGCATCAGACATGAATCGCTCCATGATGCCTGGGCAACTGAGAACCTCCTGGAACTTCTTTCCACTGGCAAGTTGGAGTGGGATAGTCGGGCATTTGAGGGCACGGCTCCATTCTAGAGTGAACCGATAGCATGTGTCGTTGTTAGGTAGTCAGATGGTACATAGCCGGCACGGAAGTGGATAGCAGACTTCTAAATTTGACTGGAATTCTGATGGTGAGAGAGCAGGGGAGACGGTTAGTCACAAAGCACGAGTGTTAGGGTCAAGCGTGGTAGAAGAAGCAAGTTCTTCGAAAGTATGATGGACAATGCGGGATCGAGTGTCTAAACAACACAAGTTAGCGCACGCCATCCCAGTGGAGTGGAACTTCTCTAATAGTTCATATTCTAACAATTGCAGGTCGAACACATTGCACTGCACGACAAACAAGATATATGCACTGTGAAAATGACTGGTCAGAACTAGTGTCTGCTGAAGGGCAAGAGAATGTTACATATCTCATGACATTGTACGCCTTATGCGCCTCTGTGAGCCCCTTAGCTAGTCGCACAGTGGTGTCATTCGGGGGGGAGATTTTCCGATCTGAGGTAAGGCGATGTGCCATAATAATTAGCGAGGGTGTAGAGATACCTGAACGTGACCATGGGAGGGTGGACTACTACACTCATGTTCAGAGCGTCCGGTGCCTTTGTGTTCACCAACGTTGCGTGTCCTCCCGTGTACTAGGCTGCATCAAGCAGTGCATATTTTCCAACATATTTACATTGTTTCCAAGTTCCCTGGCTGCCTGAACGTGATAATGCCATACCGGCGAGTATGGCTGGTGTGAGGAGGCAGTGGTACATGTGGTGGCAGCGGCGGTGTAGAGATTACTAATAAATGAGTAGGGAAATGGATCTAAAGGCTAGTTAGACCAATAGGGACCCTGCTGTAGAGGAGAACTAGTAGAGAAAATATGAAAAGAAACTGGAAACACTCAGCTGAAAACCTAACACAGACTCTGCTCAATCCCACCACTCTAGGACTCCCCTAGAGCTGTCCTGACTTCACTCTCAAAGGCAGAAAACAGAAAAGACTGCCACAGGCTGGTCACACCAGCCTGTGCTCTCCAGCCTCTATAGTGGTGATTGTTTTTTAACTACTACAAACTCGAGTCCAAGTCCAACCTTGCTTACTAATCAGCCACTTGCCTCGCACCTAAGTCCCAACCCAAGGTACAAAACGGGGATCAAGCCCCTTAGAAAAACCAAACAAACCCTCAACCACTCTCTTACCACTCAATATCCTACTAGGGAGTACTCTCTCCCTACATCCGAGGGGGTCTTCGAATCTTGACTGTCCTCAGTCACTTCCCCTACCCAGGGACTTAGGAAAGGGAAGGAGGAGGGCAGGACAGGGCTTCGCCACTTATCCAACATCAATTCGAGGGCTCGGAACGAGGCACGAAGCCTTTTCGAAGGGGTCGAGGGTCACGAGCAAGTTTACACTGCTCTCGAAGGGCTCGAGGGGAGACACGAGGGTCTCGAGGGTCTCGGGCAGACTCAAAGGGGGGCTCGAAGGAAGGCTCAAAGCCTGTTCGAAGGCAGAAAAGGGTCTCGAGTCTCAATATATACCTGAAAATGAACTATTAGACTTGTATACATACACTTCATGCACTCGAGGTGCCCGTGGTATCTCGACGTTGTCCTTTAGACAGTAAACCACAAGTAGAATATATATATAACATGAAATAAAATCAAACCTATCCCCCTTTTCAAGGGGGGGGTGATGAAGGTGGTAGGTTGGTGTCCACTAGGGTAGCAGCACTCGACTGGGCTGCCCCTGAGGGCTATCTCGAAACTTCGAATCAAATACTGTAAAATTTTGTCAGTAGTGTATGTACCTCTCACACCCAAGTGTGCTATCGTCCTCATAGTGCCCTTAAGGCCAATAGCTTAGCTCGCACGAGCTAATGTATGTACTAAAGTAAAATGAACAAGGGATGGCGCACCGAGTTCCCACTGCCTATCTCCACTGTGATCCCTACCTCTCCTTCGACAGCTGAAGTATTACAGTGGTGGCCGAAGGGTCACTTCGAGACCACCAACCTCCTCAAGGGTTCGCTCGAGGCTCGGGCTCGTGATCATAGGCTCCTCTCGCTTATCTACACTTTGTGTCTCTCGAAACCTCGAAAGGGTTTGGCAACCTTTGATTATCATCAAAATGTACTGGGGGGGCTCACTACCCCACTTCATCACTCCTTCCTGAGATCCTAGACCCTCATAGATGCTTGCACCGAGTTCATGCAGACTGTAAAAGTATAATCGACAAAGGAAAAATAAAAGAAAACCAGTGGGGGCGCCTCGAGGCTTCAACCCATCATCCCGAGGCTCCAACTCGTCACTTCGAGGCTTCAACTCGTCGCCTCGAGGCTTGACTTGTCATCCCGAGGCTCCAACTCTTCACATCGAGGCTTCGACTTGTCACTTTGAAGCCAGACATCCCCCCTCGAAAGTACAACCTGGGTATGGGGTGCTCTTGTCCTCCTCGCATCCTCACCCTACCCACTCGATGACCATCCGTGAAACACGGGCCCTAAAATGAGAGTAAGGGCGCAACGAGGCAGAGCTAGGTTGCCCTAATCAAGGTGGGACTCCAGGGAGTGTCTTCTAGAAGAGACCGAGAGCGCTCCGCTGGAGTAGACCTGTAATTATACCACCATAAATGAGATATCCACAAATGAAACTAAAATACTTGAGCCTTCGAGCCTGGTGCTCGATATCGAGGGTACTGCTGCTCCTAAGAACCTATAACCGAGCTTCAAGGGGGTCTCGTGCTGATTGCTCTCCTCGAAAACCTTTGTGCGCTGTACAATAACCTAACAGTGAGTATGAACATCTAAGAGGAACATAAAAAAAACATGTAGGTGACACTCGGCTCTCATCTCGAGTGCCAGACAAGGCCCTGGGCTCGCTTCGGCTTGATCCCCAGCCTCGCGCTCCTTGAAATACTTGATGTAGAAACTCCATAAAGCCTAGGATAGAGGAACCATAAGTCAACTGGCATACAAAGTGAGAGTGGGGAAATACGAGTGAACAGGCCCATAGTTCGAGCGAGGGCCTGCTCACAACCTTCGAGCCTCTCGTTTGAAGCAGGGAGGTGCCTGCTTCCTCATACATGGCATCTGGGGTGTCCTGAACTCTTAAGGCATCCCTCCCGATCGGTTTTCGAGTGCTGGAAGTCGCCCCAAACTCGAGAATTGGACTCCACCCACTAGAGTGGGGAGTCTGGACCTGTAGCATCAGTATCACTCCATTAGAGCCCTGTACCTTATCCCATATACTTCATAGCCTTCAAATAAACAGTTCTCGGAGTTGGGGAACAAACCGGCATAGATTTTCATTGGTGTATCATTGTGGGCATGGAAAGCGAGTGAACGCGTGGCCTTGACACGTAGCACTATGGCGCGGGACTGCTTAGTCAGCTGACTAAGCGCTCGGACTTGTAACACGAGTCTCTACACCGAGACTTGGAATCCATTCCTGCTGCAAATACATCAATAAAACTGTCGCACCACTTGACCTACCTTTGCATTGAGCTGTCTGAAACCCAGGTAAGATTCCTTTATCCTCCGAGTGACTGATTTCCAGGTTTTTCTTCGCATTTTCTCCTCTTCTGGTGGCTTCCTTCGAGCCACCACCCTTGATCGCCTCTCGACCTCGACTTCCAACTTGATTTCTTCGACTTTGACACTTTCTGGTTGCTCTGGGATCTCATACAGGTCTTCCTTCGTTCTGTGGGGTTTCTGGGCTTCGAGGGCATGCAGCTGCCTCGAATGGTCGCTCCTCGCACCTGGCTCGTCTTGGGCATTTTGGGTTCATGAGGATTCTGGGATGAATATCAGTGTGGGATGATGGGGGAGAATGGGAATACTCAGTTTGGGGGACTGGTGAGTCTCCCTGCATGTCTGTTGCTTCGAGCTCGTCTGATGCCTTCGTCTCTAGTGACTCTCCCTCATTTTCATCCTTCGCTCTCTCTTGTAGATGACCTCCCTGTAACTCCACCATTAGTGACCCTGCAATATACAAAGTGACCTGATTGTGTTCGAAGCTGGACTTGTTTTGACCTTCGACAGTGGGCGAGCAGCTCGGCTCCACCACAGCGGCCTCGATACTTTCCACTTCGGGAGCCTGACCTCTCGAGTTACCTTCCAGTGCCTTTGGGAGCTTTGAAGAATCCTGCAGGCTGTGAGTTAGTGAGTAATCTTTGAGCGAGGTGGAACACGAAAACTGCGAGGCTCTTGAGCCTCGCCTCACTGGTCTCTCCCTCTCGCTGCATTCCTCTCGAGCTGTCGGGGTTCTCGACTCTTGTATCCTTGCCTCATACTGGGCCTCTCGAGCCTTCCGCTGGTCCCTTGCCATGCATGCTTCTCTCGACTCCCAGCGATATCCCTTCTCGAGCAACCTTTCTGCCTCTCGAGTGACCTGGCATGTAGGCCATGCATCATCTGCATGCCATCTTTGATCATTCCACTCTAGCCTTCTCAGAATCTCGCCTCGAAACTCTCGATCAAAGCCTTCGAGGTATAGGTCATCCTTCTCGATGCTCGAAAGTTGGTTCGTGACTCGAAGGTGTGTCGCGACCTTGGTAAAACTTAACCGGTAGTTGAATAAAGCATCGAATGAGTCGATCTTGACCTTCTTTTGCTCATCCACTAGGTCATAGAGGTCATATTTCGAATACCGGGCTGGGGGAAACCTGAAAAGTGAGTAGAGT
>JANFAE010000637.1:0-49337 GCA_024613145.1 Pisolithus marmoratus | reverse complement strand
TGGAGCAGAGATCTGAAATATGAAATTGGGCATCATGAGTTCCCAGGCTCACTAGCAAATCCAGCAGAGAGGGTGCAGAAACTTTGTCTAGGTGGGGAGGAGTCTCCTGGTTGACTATGACATCTATGCGACATAGAATGATGGAAGGCCAGTGCCAGACAGGGGTTGGGTGACCACCCAGTTTTCCTTGGCTGCAATGGCATCCTTGCCAGTCCTAGCCAGATCTGGCAGTACAAGTCCTGCAATGCAGTTCCAGAACTTCTCTGCATAGGAAATGTCATGAAGCCATTCTTGTACAGCAGGGATTTTGAGATTGGAACTTTCATAGACCTTGTCCTGCAACCTCTGTGAGAGCATTAGCCTTGCAATCCACACCAGACCATGAGGAGAAAAAGTACTACATGACCCTGCTGGAAAGTTGCAGGAGAGTTCATAAGCCTGCCATGACCAAACATGGCATCAGCCAATTCCATCTCATTGCCATCAAGCCCTGGCAGATGCCTATGGCCAAACCTCTTGCTGTACTCATTCTTCCTCTTGGAGTGCTTCACAAGGCTGCCTTTCAAAGGGAGGTCAATCTTATTGAGATGTTCCTACCAGTGAATCAATATAAGATATACATGGGGAAATGCTGTAAAGGCCTTTTTGTAGTCCCCAGCCTTGGTGGGGCAAGCCTTCTCCTCCCTGGCATCCTCACCCTCACAACTTTCTGCCCAGCTCTTCCTAGTGACAGCCAGGATGTGCTGGATGATGGCTATTTCATCATCCTGATCCTTGGGATCCAGGTGGGACAAGAACACCCTCCAGATGGCCTAGACAAACCTCAGATGTGTCTGACTTGATGAAAAGGATGTCTCATCACTCTCAAATGTGGGGGCAATCCCACAGAATCCTCAGGTTCATGTTTAAGGATCTCCACTTCACCTCAGCAAGGATCTCATTCCTGAGCTGGGAGTTCCCCCTTGCTTCTTTGTACCTTCCCACATAGGAGGAGAGGATTTCAGAGTAGACCTTCCTTCCAGTCAGACATTGGATAGGTCAATGGGTGCAAGTGTATAGTGACAGAGATTTTGTTGTCACAGGTGGAAGACAGAAGATGAAAATTTATCAGCCCTTACTTATTTAAGCAGGTGGTTGAAAGAATGTCAGCCATCCCACTTTTAGGCATTGCCCCATTTTGTTTGCACATATTTGCCATTCACTCCTGTTCTGCCAGATGTTCCTACCAGTGAATCAATATAAGATATACTGGGGAAAGAGACTGCTTCACCACTCTTTGAGGAGGAATAATGCCTGGGAGGTACCAAACCATCACTCTACCATGGACATCCAAAACAGTGGCAGGGTCAGAGATGTGCCCCATTGGGGATGTGGAAAGTACTTGGTCTTGTCTGCAGCATGTGGCATGGGTTCAGCAAACCTATCATATCCCATTCAGTTACATCTTCCTTTAGACTTCAGACTTTGCACCTCAACTGTTGTAGATAGACAGACTCACAGGGGTTCAGGATTGCATGGGCAATGACAAAGGCTGCCAACTTGTTTTCAGCCAAGGAGATAGATGCAGAAGGAAGGTGTTCTTTGGACATATCCCTTTGGAGGTTAGTCAATTGGGACATTGACCCTGAGTCTATTAAATTATATCAAGCTGGATTCAGCCAATACCAAAGGAATAAGCAATTCAAATTACCTTGGCTTCCTAAGTCAGATTTTTGTAGTATGACAGATGCAGGGAGTTGGCATCCCCCAAGTACAGATGTCAGGATCCCATCCACCAAGGCAGCCAGGGCATCCAGGGCATCAGAAGAGGTTGAGGAAGAATTCATTGTGCACTTGTTGGCTCAGGGACAATGAGGGTAGTGGAGAAGGCATAAATTTTTCAGCCAGGAAACTTATAATCACACTAACTTATTCCTTATGGGACATATTGCTTAGGGTTAGGGTTAGGCCCCACAAATTTCAAAAAATGAAGGTAAAAACAAGGCAATTAAGTTCCATTCAAGACAAAATACAAGGGTTGTAGTCTAGGACATATTTGAGTACAAGTTACAAATACCAAAACAAAAAACAAAGTTCCAAGTGGAACCAACTCCTTGACAACTGTCCAGGAGGGGCCCTTCCCCCAGAGCAGAGGCAAGTCATCAAAGAAAAAAGCAACTTCAATTACAACCAAATAACCCCAACTACCAAAAGGCTGAGAGTACTAAGATGGACACAGTTAGCACCTGGGACCAAGAAAACAGATAACTTACATAGCACAAGCAAGCATGGACCAAGTCTGACATATTAACATTTGCTGGCCCATGCTAGTAGGCACAGACAAAAGTCAAAATGAATACTACCCCCAAGTGTCAAATGACATAGTCCAACAGATCAACATTTGCTGGCCCACACTAGCAGGCACAGACAAAGTCCAGACACACACTAGCCAGAGATAATAAGCCAGCTTGTACTAGCAAGCATGGACTGAGTGCAACACACTAATATTTGCTGGCCCACACTAGTAGACACAGACAAAGCCCAGACACACACTATCCAGAGATAATAAGCCAGCTTGTACTAGCAAGCATGGACTGAGTGCAAGACTAATATTTGCTGGCCCACACCAGTAGGCACAGACAAAGTCCAGACACACTAGCCAGAGATAATAAGCCAGCTTGTACAAGCAAGCATGGACTGAGTGCAACAGATTAACATTTGCTGGTCCACACTAGTAGGCACAGACAACATCAAGACAAACACTATCCCTAGATGCTAACATCTATATATTAAGCCAGCCTGCACTAGCAGGCATGGACTAAGGTAACAACTACCCCTGTTGGAGTATTATGCAACTGGCCTTTGTTGGCACGTGTTTATGTTGCTTACATAATCTCTTTGCATCGCACATAGTTACTAGATAGTTTTCCTAGTCCCTCAGTAGCTTGCCAGACTACTGAGGGTGAGTACATTCATTACTTAGGTTTATTCCTATCTCATTGGTACCTTGTAGTTACCTACAGGTACATACTAATATAATAGTAGCTTGCCAGACTACTGAGGATACCTACAGCTCTCCTACAGGTTCCCTCTGCTAAGCAACAACCTCCTTTAACCCCCCATACCAACAATGTACTGGCCAGGTACAGGGTAGATGAAGGGTCACCATCAAGGCATGTGCAGCTGCAGTCTACACAATGTCAAGATGGCATCTATGGATAAATGGTTAGTTAAACCTAGCCTACCTCAAACACTGTTACACAACACAGGGCATGACACAACACACAGACAGGTGTTAGTATGTCTTAAACACAATGTGGGGGGGCAGCCTTACATTGGAGGCTGATACACACAGCAATGAGGTGCAACATGACACACATGGAGGGGTGTTAGTACAGTGTGGTGGGGGTACATAACATGCAGAAGGGTGCTACTATGTATCAATGACATTTAGGGAGGGGGGGATGGCATACAAACACTGTTACACAACACAAGCTGTGACATGGCACATGCGAAGGTGTTAGTATGTCTTAAACAACATGTGGGGGGGAGCCTTACATTGGAGGCTGATACACACAGTGATAGGGTGCAACACACCACACACGAAGGGTCTTAGTACAGTGTGGTGGGGGGTACATGATGTGTGGAAGGGTGTTAGTATGTATCAATGATGGTTGAGGGGGGGAACAGCTTACCTCAAATGCTGTTACACAACACAGCATGTGACCCAACACATGGAAAGGTGTTAGTATGTCTTAGACACAATGCAGAGGGGTAGCCTGGAGCCCAATACACACAGTGATAGGGTGCAATGTGACACACACATGGAAGGATGTTAGTATGGTGTGGTGGGGGTACACAACATGCAGAAGGGTGTTAGTATGTATCAATGATGGTTGAGGGGGGACTGCCTACCTTGAACACTGTTACACAACAGAGTGTGACATGGCACACAGAAAAGTGTTAGTATGTCTTAAACATGATGCAGGGGGGAGGTAGCCTTATGTTGGAGGCTGATACACAAAGTGATGGGGTACAATGTGACACACATGGATGGTACACACAATGGTGGTGCAACACAACACAGACATGGGTGCTGCTGACCACAGATGGTGTGGTGGGGGTACATGATGCATGGAAGGGTGTTAGTATGTATCAAAAGTGGTTGAGGGGGGGATGGCTTACCTCTACTGCTGTTGCACAGCACAGGGTGTGATGCAGCACATAGAAAAGCATTAGTATGTCTTAAACATGATGTGGGGGGGAGGCAGCCTTACATTGGAGGCTGATACACAAAGCAATGGGGTACAATGTGACACACATGGATGGTACACACAATGGTAGTGCAACACAACACAGACATGGGTGCTGCTGACCACAGACAGTGTGGTGGGGGTACATGACACATGGAAGGGTGTTAGTATGTATCAAAAGTGGTTGAGGGGGGGATGGCTTACCTCTACCACTGTTGCACAGCACAGGGTGTGACATGGCATGCAGAAAGGTGTTAGCATGTATGAGACATGACTGGGGGGGTGTGACTTACCTTTAAAGGTAGTATACACAACAGTGGGGAGTGCAATGATACACAGACACAGGGACATGACCTGCAGCAGGGTGTTGATAGGTATCCAGCACCACTGGCAGATGGGTCTATATTAGACACTGCAATGGAGTGAGTAGGTAAGTAATCATGGCTAGGCAGAGACAGCTTACCTCAAAGGCAAATGGGGAGAGGCAGGGCATAGTTATTTCGGCAATGACAGTGACAGCAACAAAGGAAGATAATGATGGTGGAAGAAAAGCGAAAAAGAGAATGTGTGAGAAATGCTGCCAGCTGATATATACCATGAGTTTGGTTATGTTTGGCCCACATGTGATTGGCAAAAGGAAACAAATCAGCTCATCTGTCATAGCCATGTGGCAAGTTTGGTTATGTTTGAGGCACACGTGACTGCAAAAACAAAATCAGTTCATTCTTGAAGTCATGTGTGTGTTCAACCATGGCAACCTCCCATGCATCTCTTGCCTCACATTATTTCACATTTTTTTCTTCCCTCATGACAGTCTCTGAAAAAAATCTTGTGAGGTAAGCCATACCACCCTGTTGAACTGCATTTCAGTCACTAACACACTCTTCATGTCACCACCATGCATATGTATCAGGTTTCAAGGTGCACCTTCCCCCTGCCCAGCATGTATTAGGCTTTGAGGGTAAACTATCCTCCCAATCAGCTTTCAAGGTGAGCCACCACTGGGTCCCCTAACCATGTTCTAAGACATACTAACACCTTTCTGTGTGTTGTGTCAAACCCTGTGTTGTGCAACAGCAATAGAGGTAAGCCATCCCCCCCCAACCATTTTTGATACATACTAACACCTTTCCACATGTCATGTACCCCCACCACACCCTACTAACACCCTTCTGCATGTGTCATGTTGCACCCCATCGCTTTGTGTATCAGCCTCTGTCATAAGGCTGCCTCCCACCCCTGCATCATGTTTAAGACATACTAACACTTTTCTGTGTGCTGTGTCACACTCTGTTGTGTAACAGCATTTGAGGTAGGCAGTCCCCCTCAACCATCATTGATACATACTAACACCCTTCTGCATGTTGTGTACCCCCACCACACCATACTAACATCCTTCCATGTGTGTGTCACATTGCACCCTATCGCTGTGTGTATCGGGCTCCAGGCTACCCCTCCACATCATGTCTAAGACATACTAACACCTTTCCATGTGTCAGGTCACATGCTGTGTTGTGTAACAGCATTCGAGGTAGGCCATCCCCCCTCAACCATCATTGATACATACTAACACCCTTCTGCATGTCATGTACCCCCACCACACTGCTAACACCCATCCATCTGTGTGTTGTGTTGCACCCCATCATTGTGTGTATCAGCCTCCAACATAAGGCTCCCCCCCCACATTGTGTTTAAGACATACTAACACCTTTCTGTGTGTTGTGTCACACCCTGTGTTGTGTAACAGCATTTGAGGTAAGCTGGCTCCCCCCAACCATTGTTGATGCATACTAACACCCTTCTGCATGTCATGTACCCCCACCACACTGCTAACACCCATCCATCTGTGTGTTGTGTTGCACCCCATCATTGTGTGTATCAGCCTCCAACATAAGGCTCCCCCCCCACATTGTGTTTAAGACATACTAACACCTTTCTGTGTGTTGTGTCACACCCTGTGTTGTGTAACAGCATTTGAGGTAAGCTGGCTCCCCCCAACCATTGTTGATGCATACTAACACCCTTCTGCATGTTGTGTCACCCCACAGCATGGCAAGGACCAAGCAAACAGCCAAGAAAGTGACTGGGGACAAGGCCCCCAGAGTCAGCCTGCAGTCCTTCCTGAAGAAAAAGGGTAAGGCATCTACTGCATCACAGAGGCCAACCCCCAAGCAGAAAGCCAACACCAACTCTGTAAGTTCCTCATCATATTTCATACACCTAGTAACACCTTCCATAGTTTTGTGTTATGTGCAGAGATAGAAGGGAGCTGTGGATCTGCAATGAAAAGTTCTGCAGAAGGGTAGTTTGTGATAAATGTCTAGTAGTTCCTGAACAAGAAAAAGACAAACTAACCCAAGATAATGTCACTTTCAAATGTGTGACCTGCCACTGGAGGGACAACCAAGCTAAACCCCAACCTTACTTTGTGAGTCCACCATCCCCCCACTTCAACTTATGTTCACAACATATCATCAAGGGATTCTACTCTGAAGGATTACCAATCCTTGACCACCCTCCCCTTGGCTTGGGTACCTTCCAGCATGCCACCTCTTCCCATGTGGCCTCTTTCTCCACAGCACTTGTCCATCTTCACCTGGACAATCTAGAGGTTGGCCATCCCCAGGTGAACATAATGAACTCGTACCTGCAGCCATACTTTCCCCAAGGGGACTACAATTTCTCACAGCTACCCTTCAACTTAGCTACCCTGGGGTCCCTGCATGATTATGAGAAGGCAGCAATGGACCTGGCCCATTCCCTTTCAGCATTTTCAAGGGTGGTCCTTTTCCTCACCACCCATAATGATGAGGAAAGAGGTGATCTCTTTTCTGGGGAGATTGATGGAAAGCCTATATCATGTAAGGTCTTTGAAGTGAGTGCCCAGCTATTCTATTCATCACTTCTCTGACCATGTCCAGTGTCTTCAAGTCTTGTTCAACCCCTTCACTAAAATTATCAAGGGTGCAGACACACATAATTCAGTCAACTAGGCCTGAAACTGGGACACCTGACATGTACATTTTGGCCTAAAGGTGGGACTAGCCAATGTCAGCTGACCAGCCATGAGATAGGTTTGGCCAGTTAGACCAGATGCCTGGAATGGGGATAGGCTGACCTCACTAGGGGATGACCCACCACCCTGAAAGTGGGATAGGCCTACCCAGCTGGGGGATGACCCATGCTCCTGGAAGTGGGGTAGGCCTACCCAGCTGGGGGATGACCCATGCTCCTGGAAGTGGGGTTGGCCTACCCAGCTGGGGGATGACCCACCACCCTGAAAGTGGGATAGGCCTACCCAGCTGGGGGATGACCCATGCTCCTGGAAGTGGGGTCAGCCTACCCAGCTGGGGGATGACCCACCACCCTGACAGTGGCATAGACTGATCTGGCTGGGGGATGGCCCACACACCTGAAAGTGGGGTTGTCCAACCTGCTATGGGATGATGCATGCTCCTGGAAGTGGGGTTGGCCTACCCAGCTGGGGGATGACCCTGACCTAGCTGGGAGATGACCCACCCCCTGCAAGTGGGATAGGCCAACATGGCTGGGGGATGGCCCATCCTCCTAAAGCTAGAGCTCATTCCAGCACAGAGAGATTTGTCATGAGGCCAATGGATTGCTGTGGGTAACTAGGTCACTCTGAAGTCTGGTCACCTCCATGAAAGTGGGATAAGTTAATTCCCATAGGGGTTGGATGACATAGGTTAACATGGCAGGGGGTTGCCACACCCTTGTGCATGGGGGATTGGTCAACCTAGCTGAGGAATGACCCACCCTCTTGAAAGCCAATCAGTTGATGTAACCGGGACATAGACCTCCCTTATAACACAGCCTGACCAAAGCTAGAGCTTGTTCCAACACAGAGAGGTTTGTCAAGATGCCAACACCTTACCCATTCCATCATTGGACTGGCAAGTGGTTACCCAGGGCCTGATATTCTTGTCAGTCTAGACCAGTTTTTCTGTTACACCCCCCTTGAAACTCTAGGATAGGCTGGTATGACTTGGGGATGACCATCATACATGAAGTGAGTTAACCTTGAACCATCAGTGTTATAGGCCCTTCTGGCTGGGGCATGGCCCACCTTTTAGTGGGTTGGCTGAATTTATGATAAAGTATTGGGTATGACATGGTCAAGGGTTGCTGTACATTAGTGTCAACATTTGTAATGTAATTGAGGGGTATTCTAGGCCCTTGGCATTGTTGTATTTACAGTATACATCACATGGCATAGATATATTAATGGGTAAATTGCAACCAAGAGGATGTTCCTTTCTTCCCATGTGGCAACTGAATGGCATCTTCAGGAATGGAGAAGGTATATTGTTTTGGTGGGATGGAGGTGTTTTTAGGCCCCTTCCCTTTCCCACAGTGAGTGTACTTGCACTCATAGGAGTTGGTTTTCCCTTCAGCACCACATACCCACTTCTGGATGCTTCCACACTGAGGACATTGGACTGGCAAGTAGTTCCCCCATGGCCTGATAAACTTATCTGTCCAGACCAGCTTTTCCACCACCAGCTTTCCTACCTCCCTCCATATTTTCACCTTGAGACCTCCACATCATGACAATGATGTTGGAATGTCTACCAAGCATTGCACAATCATTGAGAGCAAATTTTATACCACTGGAGACATCAAACCCTTGAATGATAGTGCTGTCAACCAGACTGAGCAAGTAGGGGATTGTTGTAGCCAGGTGGAGATGTTGTGCATCAAAAAGCACCATGGACTTTGGCTTGAACCTGGAAAATGTCAGGGCCATGAAAGCAGTAGGAGAGGAAGCACTTACAGCTGGGCAGCTTTCTTCAACCCATTGAAGCTATCCTCCACAGTTACCACAGAGCCACAGACATTGAAGAAAATGTGTGCAACCCTGATAATCTGGGTGAAGGGGGTGAAAAGGACTTGGAGAACATGAAGATGATCAGTAAAAAGTTGGATGGAAGAATTTGGGACTCACCTCAGACACCTTAGATGCTACAGTTACCCCATCAACAAATCCAGCAAAAAGATGCCCTCTTTCCTCATCACTATGGGTGGTGAGGAACAGGATGACACTCTGGTATGAGGAGAGGGAGGTAGCCAGGTCAAATGCTGCTGATTGATAAACAGCCAAGGATTCTTGGGTGGTGAGGTTGAATGGCAATTGGGAGAACTGGTACCTTCCTTTTGGAAAATATGGTTGGAGGAGGGAATGTATCATGTTGACTTGGGTATGGCCAACCTCTAAATTCTCCAGGTGGAGGTGGATGAGTGCAGTGGAATGGGGAGCCACCTGAGAATTAATGGCATGCTGAAAACCACCTGTGATGACAGGAGGTTCAGAGAGGACAGGTTTGCCTTGGGAGTAGAAACCCTTGATGATGTATCTTGAGAATAGAATGAAGAAGTGGATCACATGGGACTTACAAAGTAAGGCTGAGGTGCAGATTTTTCAGTTTCCTTCCAGTGGCAGGTAACACATTTGAAAGTTACATGATTTTCAGTGACATCCTTCAAAGACTTCTCTGGAACTATCAAACACTTGTGGCAAACCACTCTCTTGCAGTCCTTTTCATCACAAATCCATAAGTCCCCTCCATTTCTGCACATGACACAGAACTGGGGAAGATGTTAGTGGGTGAATGAGACAAGACAACAACATACAGAGTTTGCCATGGTCTTCCTCTTGAATGTTGGCTTCTTCAATGAAAGAGCTGTCTTGCTTTTTTTCTTCTGCAAGGATTGAAGTTTAACTCTGGGGGCTTTGTCTCCAGTGACCTTCCTGGCTGTTTGTTTTGTCCTGGCCATGGTGGGATGGGTGGCTGTCAGGGATAGACTTAAGTATACAGCCAAGGACAATGGTGGGGACAACCAAAAGAACAGTTGGGGATCACACATGATCAAAATGTTGATGATGGGGCAAAGTAAAATAATAAAATTTCAAGCAACATTGACAAGGACATATAGTATTAATGTTACATTAAAGGTAGCAGTAAGACTGAACATGGGTGGGGTTGGGATAGGTGGGATGATAGGGCTGACCTGTATGGTGGTGAAGCAGGGGGGCAGATAGCAGGAGTAGTGGGTGGTGGGTGGTGAGGGCCAAGGCACAAACACAGGTGGACAGTGAGGACATTGTCAGTGGCAGGGACATGAGAAGATGGGGGGTGATGGTCTTACCTGTGTGGTGGGGGTGACCATGCACACATAGGGTGGTTGGTGATAGTGCAAGGACATTGTCAATGGGGGGCGACATGGTAAGATGGGGGGGCATGGGGGTGACAAACTTACCTGTGTGGTGGTGGGGGTGACTGTGCACATGGTGGGTGTTTGGGTGACAATGCAAGGATGTTGTCAGTGGGAGGCAACATGATAAGATGGGGGTGGTGGTCTTACCTGTGTGATGGTGGGGGTGACCATGCACATGCAGGATGTTTTGGTGACTGCACAAGGACATCATCAGTGGGGGGCAACATGATAAGGCACATGCAGGGTGTTAGGTGATAGCACGAGGACATTGTCAGTGGGGGCACATGGCAAGATGGGGGGTGATGGTCTTACCTGTGTTGTGGGGGGGACTGTGCATACACAGGGTGTTTTGGTGACAATGCGAGGACATTGTCAGTGGGAGGCAACATGACAAGATTGGGGTGGTGGTCTTACCTGTGTGATGGTGGGGGTGACCATGCACATGCAGGATGTTTTGGTGACAGCACGAGGACGTCATCAGTGGGGGGCAACATGATAAGGCACACACAGGGTGTTAGGTGATAGTGCAAGGATATTGTCAGTGGGGGCAAGATGGGGGGTGACAGTGTGGGACACTACTTCTGGGGAAGAGTGTATGGGAAAAATAGGGAAGGCTGAAGGAAAGAGATTCCTTGGTTTGCCCCAAGGGGTGCTGAGTGAGGAAAGGGATGCACAAAAAGTGAAGGGGATTTAGTGAAGGGGAAATTCCATAGGGGTAGGTTTCTAGCACTAGATCGAGATGGTGACTTGTAGGTGGGGGGCTCAGAACACAGTTTTACTGTATTGGCACAAGCAGGTAAACACAAAAGTGACGCTGGAAACATGGGGGGGAAACTCGAAAGACTCTTCAAACACTCAGAAAATGACTCTAAAAGGTGGATATTTTATTCCGACACTTGGCCACAATATTTATGGTACACAGGAAGCGACTACAGGTATGGAAAATTTTTAGAAGGAGTGATGAATGAAAAAAAGATGACACCTGTCAAATGTACAGTATGTGCAACCCTGCACATGCAAGTAAGTAAGGACTGTGTAGACGAATCATAGAAGGACAAGAAGGGAAACCATAGCAGTACCAAAATCAACAAACCAGAATAAATGAACAATGGAAAAACCTCTCTCATGCATGCAGCTTGGGACCTCAGAGGGGGGGCAGATCACAGAGGAAGCAGTGGTGGTGGCTGTGCAGTGGCTACAGTGGCAGCAACATGACAGGTGATGGGTGCTTGGAACCTGTACAGGGTTGGAGCATGGTGCTGTAGGCACAGTGAAGCCCCAACCAAGAGAATAGAGGGAGATCAAGGGTTCGAGGGGAGTTCAAAGGTCTGGAGAAGTAGACATGAGGTTTTGAGAGGTAGTGGGTGAGCTTGAGGGGGCTCTAGTAGATCGGGGGAAGGTGGTCGAGAGTGGGCACGAGGGGATTGAGAGGTGTGGGGAGGGATTCAAGGTTGCAAGGGTGTGTTTGGGACTTAGGAGCGAGAGGAGGAGTGGCAGAAGTTGCCAGGTGCTGACTAAGCCCGTGCAGACAGTCAGGTGGGCATGGAACACGAGAGAACATTCTACTTTTACCACCCACTTTGTGCATCATTGTAAAGGCTCGAACAGGAGCAAGACTCTCTCTGGCTATTCTCTTACTTATCTGAGGGAGTTTCACCTTAAGTGCCAGTACTAAGTCCTAGAAGCCCTTTTGGGACAAAAACTCAGCTTGCACTTCCTTTGTTCGATCTGCCCTTGTTCAGGGTGTCTTTCTATCGCATCCCTACATCTGGAGCCCACCATGAGGGGCTTCTTTAGGAATTCTGGCACACAGGTACACTCTCCGCAGAACTGCAGCTTGTGTTGCCAAAGAAGAAAGACAAAGGAGATTGAGAGAAGTCCTCGAGACAGAGCCACTAATTAACCCAAGTAATGCAGATATACCATCCCCAGCAAGCATTGCTCCATCATTACCATCTGCCACATCACCGACACTAGTCCCAGTTTCCATCTCCTCAGACCCATCAGCTTTGCCACACATCAGTGCTCATATCTCAGATTCATCAGTTCTACTGGCTATGTTGAATCAACCTGAGATGCTATTTACAGCTTACAGGTCCCCATCCCCTCTAGTAGCATCTTCACCAGAAGAGGACATAAACTTGGCTGAAGAAGCAGCTCAGATTTTGCAAGACTTGTTATCCCCACTGACTCCCATAGCCAACTCAACTGTACATGATTTAGAGAGCATCATGGCAAACCCATGAGGATTTCTGCTGCTGCAGTACTTGGAAGGAGGATGCAATTCTCCAAGGCCAGGTGAGCGAAGGGGCTCGCCACCAAGACTGTACTCACCACTCACACTGGATGTGAGGGATGTGTAGAAAAGGGCTGTAGGCAGCCTCAGTAGTGACTCAACTACTAAATATATTAGTGTACCTGTAGGCAGCTACAGGTCATCAGTAAGTAAGTACTGGTAATGAATGTGTAGACATACCCTCAGTAGTGACTCAACTACTGAGGAAACAGTACCAAAATGTACTACTAAGTGTATGCTCTACGTGCTTATGTAATCAATAAAAAAGCGTACCAAAAAGGGTTATCACACTGGGGTGATTCAATCTCCAACACACCCCCTGAAGCTCCACTGTGTGATAAGTAGAAGTGCAGAACATATAACTCAAATGAATGTATACCCAATAATTCAATAAAAACAAGTGTTTATTCTGCTGCAAATGAGCTTCGAGTCCGGGTGGCATACGAGTGGTGTTTGGTCGTATTTGGCGCACGATGTGGCAACTTCCCGTTTCGGAAATGCTCGAGTGTGCGTGCACTCTGCCTCACCTGTGTGTCACAGTACACATCACATATTAGTAACAAAGATGTGGCTCGATCTTTGTTACTAACTAGAGAGGAAACCTTATTTTACAGTGCTGCAGCACTTACTTCAGCACTCAGCAGTGACTCTGGGAAAAAAATCTAAGTATTATATAAGGTAGCACAGCCTCACAGCGAGTGTTGGAACACAGCCACAGAGTGGGGGGGTGCTATGTCACATGACATGTCACAGGGAGAGGGGTTGACACAGCCACAATAAGGGGCCCTGTCACATGACATGTAACTGGGAGAGGGGTTGCACAGCCACAATGGGGGTCATGTCACATGACATGTTGGAGCACTGTACAGCCACACAGAGAGGGGGCTATGTCACATGACATGTCAAGGTGCTGTACAGCCACACAGAGAGGGGTGCTATGTCACATGACATGTAAACTGGGAGAGGGGTTGCACAGCCACAATGGGGTCATGTCACATGACATGTCAAGGTGCTGTACAGCCACACAGAGAGGGGTGCTATGTCACATGACTTGTAAAGTGGGAGAGGGGTTGACACAGCCACAATGGGGGCCAGTCACATGACATGTCAGGGGTATGCACAGCCATCTTTGTTACTAATATGTGACGTGTACTGTGACACACAGGTGCTCTGCCTTGTACTGTGATCGTGAGGCCGCTGTTTTGACTATCAGAAGGATCGCTGTCGCTCCGAGTCCATCTGGGAGGCACCCCCTGCCACTGATAAGTGCTGAGAAGACCCCAGGGGGGTTTCCGGTGTTTCCTGGGTGCTCGGGATGGCTGTATGGTACCACTGACTGCTGTGTGGTCACCATGGTGCGTATGCCCTCTCGTTTGGGCAATTCTGGTGTTGCTGACCTCGTTATCATGAATGGCTAGTGTTGGGGACCCCCCTGCAATGATTTCAGATGGACCAGTTGCCATCGAGATGAGCCACAGAGGCTGCATGGGGGCCACATGGAGATGGTGAGCAGTTCGCCTCCTATGAAGGTTGCTGATGATTTCAGCTCTCGTCTTGATCCTGCCACATCGGTATGGGTCCCTGAGGGTCCAAGGAGGGTGCACAAGGTCATTTGGAGGCAGTTTTGATGACACAGGTGAGCCATTTGACCATTCGGGCTCGCATTTGCTATACTGACTGCTGCTGTTAGCTAGCAGTGCTTTTTCGACACTGTGCGAGTCGCTGAACTCACTGCTAGTTGTGCCATCATACCTATAGCTGGTCCAATACCCTATGACAGGTGTCTGAGACCATTTAGTGGGCTTTGAGAGGATCTGAAGCAGCCGCATGAGGATGCCAGCTGTCTGGTACATGCGCCCTCTCGTTTCAACTCGTTGTGCACTCCTGACTTCGTTACAGTGTACGTTCATCATCCATGACCCTCCCACAGGGTCCAGGGATTGTTTCGAGGGTGCAAAGAGGGGCAGAAGTGACCGCTTGTGGGCTGCTTGGACACAGTAGGTGTTTTGCCTTGTTTGAGCATTGCTGATGCTTTCAGCACTCGTTTTGAGTCTTCCACATTGTCGGGGGATCCTGTAGAGTTGAGGGTGGTGTAGGATGCCTGTCAGAAGTGGTTCGGGCGATGCAGGTAAGCCATCCAGGCATGATTCCTCTCGCTGTGTGCGCTGACACTTGCTGTCAGCCAGCAGCTGTGTCTCTGCTCCATGTGAGCAGATGGTTCTGCTGCTTGTTGTATCACCGTTCTCCCTATTGTTCCACTCAGTCCATTTCCATGGTAAGACTAGTGGTATTGCTGGTGTACCACATTGTCTGAGCTGTGCACATTCGTCGTCTTGTCTTGTAGTCTCGTGCCACTGCTGCGAGACCACCATTCGACTGTCGGAAGGTTCGGTGCGCTTCTGAGTCCATCTTGAAGGCATGTCCTGTCTCTGGCATGTATCCATGATATTCCAGAAATGTTTTGAGACTTCGTGGGGTAGCGAAACAGGACCGCTGAGGATGAGGCATCTGTAGCCTCTTGTTTGCAGTCCACTGCCATTCACTGGGTTCATGTTGACTTGACTGTGTCGGTGGGGTACCCTCAACGTCCTAGGAGTGTCTGTAATGCTGTTTGGAGGCCATGTAGGTGATACAGGTAAGCTGCTCAGCCATTTTGCCTTGCGCCTGGTATACTGACTCTTGCTCTTAGCTAGCAGCAGTTTCTCGACTTCATGCAAGTCGATGGAATCCCTGCTAACCGGATTACTGTACCTCCCATCATCTCCCTTATCAGGCTCCTTTGGGTGTCTGCCCACATGTGCCCACATGTCAACCATTTGGGCGCTTGTGGCCCTTGTCTCCAGCTTCATTGTCATCAATTCAACATCTGTGCTATCCCCCTTACCCGTTCGAGAGTGCCTATGCACCCCCACCCCCCAGACCTTGTCAGGTAGGGTACCTCGTGTGGAGTGCCTTTGGCAGGTTCTCTGTGGGTGTCATGATGCCCACTTGCTTCGTGTACATGGCAACCTGGGTTCTGTGATAGTACTGCTATGCATTTGCACTGGCAGCTTGTTCTGTAGTGTAGAACGTTTGGCATGCAGAGCAGGGGGTTTGGTGTGAGTGCTGGGTGGATCCGGTACATTGGCGATCATCTTGCCATTCATTGGGATGTGCTCATTGCATTTGGTAGACACGTTTTTGATAGAGCATCCACAGGTATACCTAGTGGCATCATCTGCAGGCTTGGATGCCTCAGAGATCCACTCAGGTGACCTTCGATTTTCTGCAACCTCGTCAGTCATGTGCTGACCCCTCTTGTCAGGCACTTCAAGTGTGTGTGCTTGTTCATCGAGCCCTGTCCACTGCATGTCTACGATGTCCATCTCAGGTTCCAGGTACCCAGTTGGAATCTCAGTCCAGTTGTTTTTGCTCTTGTTCGAGTTCGCTGTGCAGCTTCCTGCCACCTGACTCTGTACGTCTACAACTGTAGCCTCTGGTGCTGTAGGCCCATAGGCAATCTCAGTACATTTGTGTAGGACCACTGTAGGCTGCTCGGCAGCTACAGTGTTTGCTGGAATGCTCATGCTAGCAACTCCAGTATGATCATGTTTGTCCGGCTGTTTCGAGTTGACGGTCCCAACCTTGACCACTAGTGAGCAACCTTCTGTCCACTGCACGTCTATGATTGCCATCTCGGGTTCTAGGTACCCAGTTGGAATCTCAGTACAGGCATTTTGGTTGCCTTGGAGGTCTTTGTCCTCCACCGGTAGGTCATTCTCCACCCCCTGCATGTCTATGACTTCAGTCTCAGGTGTTGGGTACCCAGATTTGGTCTCGGCACAGTCGTTCGGGCTATCTGCGAAGCCCTCTTCTTCGCTAGGTGGATTTGGTGTTTCGTCATGGCTGTCACAGGTGCTCTGAGTGGTTTCACCAGCCATGCTCTGCTTGGGCTGTGAGCTGCTCTGCTGCATGCCTTGCTCAGCTGCTACCCAGCTCTCTGGTCTCGGAATTGAACCAAAGTGATTTTCGAGATAATCCCACTTTTCAATTGGCGATTTCAGGTGTAGCATACAGCCGAAAATGGTATCTGGAATACCACTAATGATGGTGTAGTTTACCATTGCGTTTTGTTGTGTCCATGACTGGTCTGCAGTTTTCCATGCTGCGACCTCGTCTTGTTCATCATCAGTCTGGGGTGTCCAACCTGCACTGCGACTGTCTAGCTCTGCTGGATGTATTGGTCATGTTTCAGACCTGACTAGGAACCCCATCAAGCCATTGTCTATAATGGCGCATAGGACCGAGCTTCCATAAGCTGTCCAATTGTGCCCATCATGTGCGAGCTCAGGTAGGTAATCCATCTGTTGTAGTATCCAATAGCTTTTGAGTAAGGACAGTAGTAATTTGTTGAGTAGTCCCTTCGTTCGAGTCGACCACAAGTTGCCCTACAATAAAATTTTCCATGCTATGCGGGGCTCCTAACCTGTAGAAAAGGGCTGTAGGCAGCCTCAGTAGTGACCCAACTACTAAATATATTAGTGTACCTGTAGGCAGCTACAGGTCATCAGTAAGTAAGTACTGGTAATGAATGTGTAGACATACCCTCAGTAGTGACTCAACTACTGAGGAAACAGTACCAAAATGTACTACTAAGTGTACGCTCTAAGTGCTTATGTAATCAATAAAAAAGCGTACCAAAAAGGGTTGTCACACTGGGGTGATTCAATCTCCAACAGGACACATGGCCAGAGGCCAGGGTTATGAGAAGAGAGGCTGATCCTTACGATTGAAGACAATTGCCACCACACAGAGGAGAACCCCTCATCGATCTGAGGCCCCTGCCTCGAGAGGTGTTCAAAGATAGAGCTGTGCCAGACACAGAGAGGAGACAGACTTTTGCGTTAGAGGAATGAGGGCACCCATGCCCTCAGGGAGATATCCTCGACCAAGACTACCCTGTCAAGCGACCTCAGTCTCGTTCTAGAAGGCACTTGCAGGAAAGTTGATCCCCACATGATAGGCATTATCAACAGGAACTCTCACCTCCTCAGAACCAAAGACCCATTACCCCAACCAACACAGACTATTACAGACAGCCCCTGCATCACCACCTCCATGCGAGGTCTCGTTCTCACAGTAGGCCTGAGTATGGTAGAGGTGGGGCACATGAGGATTACTACAACTTGGAAAGACTGAGGAGTAGAGAGGAGAGGCCGCCAGTGATGAGGAGAGAGGAAACCTACCCTGAGACAATGTGGCATCAGCTATCAGAACCCATCGAACCACTGAGGAGGGCCCTCGAGGGTTTTGGCAGGTCACAGGAAGAGAGAAGGCCTCAAGAAGCACATCCCTATGAAAGGGCACATGGGAGCAGAGAGTTGGAGGTGCAGGTAGTACTGGAGATGTTGGGGAGAGGAACTGCAGACTCAAGAGCCCCTGAGCCTCTCGACAAGATGCCACATCAAGGGTCACCCAAGGTGCCAAAGTTTTTGGGAAAAGCACAGGACCTTGTGGGTTATCTCAGGGAGATCCAGTTCTTGTGTGAGGGAGCAGGATGTATGAAAGAGAGAGAGTGGATTAAGTGGGCGTGCTGGTACCTCGACAAGGATGTGGAAACCCTTTGGAATGCCATTGTGGAACAGGGACTGGCCAATTGGAACGACTTCATTAAGAACCTCATCGAGATCTATCTGGGGGCTTCAAGGTTAGAAAAGACCTTTGTGAAACAGGACTTGTATGACTTGGTGAAGGAGCAGATGGGGAAGGATATTGAAACTGAAGAGGACCTGGGCGAATATTTCTGCAAATATTATGAGATCGTGAGGTACCTCTTCAACAAAAGGAAGATCACCTCAGATGATTTTGATGGATACATCCTTGAAGGTCTCAACCCTGAGCTCAAATGAGAGGTACTCTTGAACCTGAAGTTCTGCTTCAGGATCTGCTCAAGTGAAGAACCATGGCCCCTGGACTGTGTCATAGCAGAGTTGAAATTCTTGATGCATGACAGGTTTAAGATGACAAGGAGTAAGATGGTGAAGAGGGGAATAGTGCAGCTCTCAGGAGGTGAAGAGGTGACTCGGGTTGCCCAGGAGTTAGTTCAGCAGCAACCACAGGTCTGAGCCGAGGCAGCCATGTGATGAGCCGCAATGGGCAACCTCAAAGGCAGTAATCAGTTTGTGGGACGAGGAAATCCCACAGACTGTCTCTGCTACTTCTGTTTCCTAGTCGGTCATCAGGTGTCATATTGCCAGTTGCAGTCGAATTACCTGAGAGAAGGGAAATGCCAGATCATCAATGGGCAAATTTGTTACCCTGATGGCACACCAGTTTGTCAGACAAACAGGTTGTGGAAGGTGGAGATCGATTGCTGGTTGGAGGAACATGGCCCAGCAGGGGGCAGAGTGGGAGGAGAGGCTGCAGCTGCCCCGAGACCAGAAGCCAGTGCCCAGGGAGCACATCTGTTCATAGTTGAGAGCCAAGAGCCAAACCTAGCCTCAGTGCAGATGGCAACAACAATGAGAATCAAGGAAGTACTTTTGGGCGATGAAGAAGAGGGAGTTTGGGTCTCCCAAGAGGAGCTCGACCAGCAGGAAGCTGGTCTTGAGTATGCCTTGGCTGTTAACGAGAGGGACCAGTCCCAGCACAGGCAGAGGTTTGATGGAGTTATGATACCAAGCACTCCCTTGAAGAATCCAGGGCCAGCAACATCGAAAGAAGCGCCCTTGAAGGGCAAAGGGAAGCAGGCAGAGAGGTCCTTGAATGTCTCAAATGATCCTTGAGCAGTACCCAGAAGTTCTACCTTCTGCTACAGAGCGCCTGTGGATGTCCCTGGTGTGGAACAGAAAACCTTTGGCACCATGCTCAACATAACAGTTCCAATACCTGTGAGGGACCTGTTGGCCCTCAAACCAATCCAGAAAGTCATGTGGGAGTACACCTCGGTCAAGAGGGTGCCTGCTGACAGTCTCCTGGCTGGCATGTTAGCTGCAGTCGAGACCGAAGATGGGGAAGAATGGGTCAAGGCAGAGACTGAGGAGGCCCAGGTGGCAAGCATTGAGTGCAAGAAGGAAGAGCCAGAGATCCAGAGGCTGTCAATGATGCCTCTGACCTTTGTAGCCATCGAAGTCGCTGGGCAGGTTGTTGTTGAAGGAATTTTGGATAGTGGGTCGCAGATCGTAGCATTGCAAAAGGAGATTGTGGAGGTGCTTCAGCTCCCTGTTGAGAAAGATGGCAGTATCACAATGGAGATGGTGAATAAAGGGAGAGAGGAGACTGAAGGAGTCATCAGCAACTGCCCCATTGACTTCAGAGGGGTGATGGTGTGCATACCAGTCCAGGTTGTCAAAAACACCACCTTCGACATTCTCCTCGGATGGCCCTTCATGTGTGCTCTCTGAGCAAAGACTGACGACTTCCCCAATGGCGACCAGAAGGTCAAGATCACTGAGCCAGGCTTGGGAAGGCATATAACAGTAACCCCTCGTCAGCAAGGACAATATGTGAGGGTGCCACAATTCCGAGACCCAATCACACATGCAGAGTATCATTGTCAAATGGGAAATAGGCTGAGGATCATAAAGGAGATCAAGATCGAGAATGGTTTTTAGATGTCATCAGGGATTCAAATCGCCAATGAGGAGACATAGGGATGGGAATGGCCACCCCTGTAATGTTGGCCTATCTAGCTCAGCCTATAGCAGTGTACAGTGACAGATGGAACATATATGATTTTAAGCAAAACTCGTGTATACACAAACATGTACATATCTCAGTGTTGAAGCCAGATTTAGAGGCATCGATCAGCTCAGAATGGAAAGGGGGGAATGAGGTCATGGGGACGAAGAACTTAACAAGGGAAAACAGATCATGCATGCAGTTGCCAAATGGGGTTCAAGAAGGGGAGAATTGGGAATCAGAGATGAAGGCCAAGTTGCAAGGGCAGGCTGAGGGACTGGAGGGGGATCAGGTCAGGAAGGATCAGCAAGGCTCTTTTGAGGAGAAGTGGGGGAACATGGATATCCCCCAGATTATTCGTGAGGAGGATGCCAAGTCCTCAAGTTTACTTTCGAGCTTGTACATGGTTCAGTTGCTGACTGATGGCTTCCAGGATGAAGGCCCAGACCTGCGCATCTTCAAGTATAAGCCAGTGGCTAAGAAGGTTCGCCCTGTGGCAACTGATACCCCTGCAGAATTTAGAGTGGAGAGGAAGATGGTGGGAGATCCATTGGTGGACTTACCTCAGTTTCCATTATGACTCCCAGACTGGAAACCCGGAAGGAGATTAACAAAGGAAAGGGGGGAGAAGTTCGACTGGGACCCTGGAGGATTCCTCTGGCCTGAGGAGCTGAAGCGCATCAAGTGGCTTGTTAGAGCTCACAAGATGGCTTTTGCATGGGACACGAGCGAGTGAGGGACATTTAGAGAAGATATCTTCCCTCCCCTCAAGATCCCTACCATACCCCACAAGCCATGGGTGTATAGAAATATTCTGATACCACCAGCAATCTACTCGGATGTCATTGGGATCATCAAAGAGAAGATCGTGGCTGGAGTTTACGAACCTTTGACATCTTCATATAGATCGAGATGGTTCTGTGTGGTGAAGAAGGATGGAAAATCACTATGTCTTGTTCATGATCTGCAGCCACTGAATGCAGTCTCAATTCAGGATTTGGCAGTGCCCCCACACGTCAATAGTATTGTGGAAGCCTTTGCTGGGCATGCAGTATTCGGCATGTACAATTTGATGGTAGGCTATGACCATCAGGTCATTCACAAGGACTATCGAGACCTCATGACATTCCAAATGCCGATTGGGACATTTCAGTTGATGAAGCTGCCTATGGGGTACACGAATGCAGTACAAGTCTTTCACAGAGACGTCTTGTTCACCCTGCAAGACAAAACTCCTGAGGTTACTATGCTGTTCATCGATGACATACCTGTGAAGGGACTGAGAACGCACTACCCAAAAGAGGATGGGACTTACGAGACGATCGAAGGAAATCCAGGGATTTGGAGGTTCATCTGGGAGCACCTTGAGGACACTAATAGGGTGCTTCAGTGCATCAAGTATGTCGGCAAAGATGTTTGTGGTAGTGGCACCTTCAATAGTGGTGGTAGGGCATAAGGTGTCCTTCGAGGGCAGAATCCCAGATGAGTCCAAAGTCCAGAAAATTTGGGACTGGCCATACTGCACTAACATTACAGAAGTCTGCAGATTCTTGGGACTATGCAGTTATTGCCAGATCTTCATCAAGGACTTTGTGAAGAGAGCGAGACCTCTGATTGAGCTCACGAAGAAGGGAGTTTTCTTCTGGTTCAAGGAGGAACATGAGGAGGCCATGGTTGATTTGAAGGATGCACTAGTGCATTCACCGGCTCTTCGGCCTATCAACTATAAGTTGGGTCGAAGGGTTATCTTAGCTGTCGACACTTCTCATATCATGGTAGGGCACTTACTGTTACAGATTGGCGAAGATGGCAAGCATTACCCTTCGAGGTACAGCTCAATCACTCTCAATGACTGAGAAAGTTGGTACAGTCAAGTGAAGTTAGAGCTCTTCAGGCTCTTCTGGGCTTTGAGGGATGTGTGCAATTATATCTTTGGCATCAAGGATCTGGCAGTCGAGGTAGATGCCAAGTACATTAAAGGGATGATCAATAATCCTGATATCCAACCCAATGCATCCATCAACTGCTGGATCACAGGTATCTTACTCTTTGAATTCGAGCTGATCCATGTACCTGCAGATCGACACAAGGGTCCCAATGGGTTATCGAGGCGACCCCAAGCTGAAGAAGACCCCATCAAGGATGACAAGTACAAGACACGCCTTCGCTTCGCTCCGGCGGTCTTTTGTACTATGGTGAAATTTACATGATGGAATATGAGTATTTTTATAGTAATAATTCATGGAAGGTAACATTTGTAGTAGTATTGTTGTTGGTGGGAAGTAATATGTGAGTGTGATTTCGATGACGAATGCGAGAAAATGCAGTATATAGTTGGCCATGGGAGAATACTGGCTTGGTGAGGTCCATGCCTACACAATCTAGTGTTAATCCTTGGCAGCTGTTGAAGGTGGTGGCATATGCAGGTGTGAGAGGTAGTTGATGGCACAGTAGTGTGTGTCCCGAAGAAAGCGCGGTGTTGAACGTAATGCGTGGAATGAGGATTTCTTGTACAGCGTACAGTTGGTCTTGGTCTTGTAATGTTTTCACGGCCACCAGTCGTTGACCTATGGAGGCGACGACCACTCTGCAGTTTTTGGCCGGTCCCTGGTCAAGGGAGAAGTTGCGGATTAGGCGGTAAATACCACCTATGTGAATATTCAGGGAATGCGGCGGAAGTCCGGGGGGCGTATGACAAGTGATGTAGTCAAGAATGCTTTGGGGTGGAAGTAGACCCACGTCATCAGCTTCCATGAGTGAGTCCACTGCGAGATAGGTACGTTTGTTACCACTAAGTCATTGTAGTATGCGGGAGTTGTAGAAGTCGATTTGTTGGTTTGTTGGACATAGTATCACGTGCTTTAGACAGTCGTGTGGTTTGGCCAGAATTTGGTCAGGGAAGACAAATTCCGTTAGTTCATCAGCATTGGGGACTTTATGGAATAAGTTGGTGGGGACTTGAGGTCCTGCACCGTCACCTATGGCATCGACGAATTCAGCGAGAATGGGGTCCTCCACATTACGAATAGGTTTGGTCAGGCGCACGATGGAAAAGTACTGCCACAGTGGGGATGAGCGAATTGATGCATCTACAATTTGTTTGTGAGAACCACCTCTTACGATGGGACATGTTTGGCGGAAGTCACCTAAAAGTACTATAGTTTTTCCTCCGAAGGGCATACTGTTTTTCATTACTTTCTGACACATGTCGTTGACACATGCGAGGACTGCACAGTTTGCCATTGGGGCTTCATCCCACACGATGAGGGATGTTTCCCTGATTAATTGGGCACGACCAGAGTTTGGGCTTATCGTAGACAGAAGGAGTTCGTTGTTTTCATTTACAGGTACCTGGGTATGTTTGGTGCACGGTCAGTGTTCGTGTGTGCAACGAAGATCCAGACCTTGAATGTGGAATGTGTTGTTCTTCCCCCGGGATAAAGTAGTGCAGCAGATGCTGCAGTTGCCATCGGAAGGACGATGTGTTGCAGAGAACGGAGTTTGCTACATATTGCATTAACTAAAAAGGTCTTTCCTCTGCCGGCCTTTCCATCGACGAAAAGTTGTAATGGCTTGCGCTCTACCGCACATTGGATGATGTTGTCGAAGATTTGTTGTTGTTCTCGTGTCATCATTGCGTACGAGTTACGTGCGTCCATGTTGTGTTGTGTTGGGTTAGATGACCACTTTCATCGTTCGTAGAGGATTTCGGTGCATGGTTGTGTTGGCTGCAGAAGACCGAAATTGTCGAGGTTTTTGCCGTGTTCTTCTAATGCCTTACTAATAGTCTCGAGCACGAGTTCTTGTGCGATGTCTTCTTCATTGTGGTGGAGAATGAGGAAGTCTACGCAAAGGTTGTGTCTGAAGTTTAGCCATAGATTAAGTGGTTCCAACACACAATCATTGACGAGCAGGTGGATAAACAGATACTGTAGTTGGTGTGGTGTGTACAACGTGTGCACTGCTTCCTGCATAGTATAGTGGGCTTCATCATATTCCGCGAAGAGACCAAGTGCCATGGCAGCTTCTTGATATGTAGTAAATTGGTGGTGGTCAATGGATAGAGCATCACTAAAGGAAAGCACAGGTCGGTGTTGCAATATAGTGCATAAGTAAAAGAGGTCTCCTTGTGATGGATGGACAGGTTCTATGTGACATATGTGGGGGTGTTTTATGTTTCGCAGTACGACGTGCAGTCTGGGGCTGCCAGATGTTGTTGTTCGTTCTTCAAAGCGGAGTCCATTTGTTGGGGGTTGGGATGTTAAACAGAAGAGTGTGTAGTATTCCATGTACGTGACATCTTCGAAGCTCCATCTTATTCCATTGTTGTCATGGAAGCTGCCGATGGGTCTTATGAAATAACGCTGTAAAAGAGATAGGGTACTTCGAGGTCCGGAGTTTCCGTAGTATTGATAGTGTGAATGCGAAGTAGGTAGGTGGATGGGAAGAGCCGTGACCACAGGATCTTTGTGGGTGACGTGGTAACCCAAAATTCGCCAGACAGCCTCCCCTGCGGAGAGGTATCTGCTGTTCCAATAGTCCTCAATTTCGTCAATGGGATCATCGTCAGAATTGTCGATATGAAGACTGTAGCGCGCATAGTCAGGCCCTAGTATGACTTAGTATTAGTTGAGTCATATTATTCATACGGACCTTTGTGAATGTACTTGAACAGATATTGGAAGATGTGTGATGTGGCGGCCACTTCGAAGTTTAGGTGACATTTGAATTTTCGTAAGAGAGGCAGGCAGTGGGCTACAATCATTTCATCGCTGGGCTGTCGTCGTCAATAGTGTATGTGACCGTCTGCATCAATGGTCGTAGTCGGTTGTAGGGGGTGTGGATAGTTGAAGCGGCAGGTGCGAGAGTTGTCCGCCTTCACGATCTGACAGTAGTTGGAGGGGGGATGGTTGGGGGATGGGTGATTGTGTGTCATGAATGTGTGCACCAGTTGTGCATCAGACGGATCAGGGGGGATTTCCGCACTGACAACAGTGTCGATATCGAGGGGCGTCTCACAGTTGGTAGAGTATTTTAGGAGTATGTGTGCATGGGGAAGGCCTCGTTTCTGGAATTCAATACAGTGAATACAGTATAATACTCTTCCCGCCCGAGTAAACATAGATTTTAGTGTTTGTAATAGTAAGCATAATTTGTGTTTGAATACGCGTGTGACAACAACAGGAATGTCAGAGAATGTCTGGCCTGGTCGTAGTTGTGAGATGATTTCTGGCCACGCAGTGTTGCATGTCATCGTGATGAAAAAAGTAGGATTTCCCAGAGCAGCGGCTATCGCTAGGGAGTCTGCAACTTGTGCTGCAGCCCATCGTCGAGAACCAAGAAAAGAGGTGGGAAGATATATATTTTCAGATGGAGGAAGGTCTTCGCAATCCATCAGCTGCACGTCTTCATGGCAAATGCGTTCCTGGTTATGACATATGAAGTTTAGATGGGTTTCGAGATTGCGACTGAACATGTCTATGACATATTCGTTGCTAAGACGACCGAAAATCTGAAATCTCAGTTCTCGTAGTATGCGTGCATGGTAGTGCCACAACTGCGTTGTAGCCTGATCGTATTCCACATCAACGACTGTATCGTTATTCAATATATTGGAGGAATGCATGAGTCCCCACCCGAGAGTACCATGTGGAAATAAGAGTGGATATGACAGAGGTTCCCAAAGACGGCTGGTAGTGGGAATGGATTGTGTGCGACCAGAGTGACGGCTGATAGTTAGACGTCGGGCGTTATTCTCAGAGGATGAAGTATTATCGTACGACATCAATGTGGCAACCTTGTCAGCTCCTGTGTCCTTCAGAATTAACGATGCATTGGGATATTCCTCTGCAAATGAACAGAAGTGTTGTAGTGCACAGATGAAAGGATTGTTCAGAGAGAGTGCCTGATGTACAGTTGCGATCCATCCATCAGGGAGTGTCGCAGCCCATTGGGAATGAGGTACATTCTGCAAAAAGCCATCGAAAAGCAACCATCATACTGCAGAATCATGATGGGTGGGGCATATACGATGATAAACACGACCTTGGATAGCCAAGAAAGTGGGTAGTGTCATCTCATGGGGGAACGGATGTGTAGTCTCGAGGGAGGCGAATGAGAATATGAGATTCAGAACGCGAGATAGGGGGGAGATTTGTGGATGCTGCGTAAGATGTTCTATTGCAGCAGGTAGTGATGGGAGCAGGGGAACATCTTGAAGACGAGATCCATTTGGACCACAACAGAAACCAGGACGTTCTCCTGTGAGCAAGGAGATGTGACAATAAGGACACTCATGTCAATGTCCATTGTGGAGAGCACCCCATGTGAGTTGTGGAGACACGACAGAAGTCATCTCCCAGGACAAAGCAAGTTCCGGCGTCATCTGTAACAAAGTATGAGAGTGACATCTTGCGCAAGGTGGAATGTATGTACCTTTGGGAATGCACACTATAATGTGGAGATCTGCAGTTAGTACATGCGTCGTCATAAATAGGGTTCTTCGACTACTCGCCCTGGGAAACATTTGAGTTCGAGAGACGTTCACTGACGTCATCGTTAGCAGAACAAATGTCATTGCAATGGTTGTCTTTACGCGAAAATTACAGACCCAAGATCGATCAGTGTATGGTATCATTGGAGGTGTATTTCAAAGACGATATGTTTAAATACATACATGATCAGACGTCAGGATGATTGTCAGCATGGTTAACATGCAGTTTACAGAAGATAAGTTCTGCATCATATTTTTCTCGGAGAAATGCCTGGAAGATGTACATTGTTGAGTGAAAGTGAAATAGAACTGGTGGTTGCAATCGTCGACAGGCAGTTCGACATCCATCGTAGTTAGTGGGCAATGTATGGAATGTTGGTGACTTTGCAATACTGGAGTGCATGTCAGCGAACCACTTAATATACATTGTGATGGATACCACACAGACAATACTCCTCTGTAGTTGTGCTGAGCAACAAATCACATATACAGTTGAAAATGTTTCTGTAGTGTGATTCAGGATGGGCAATTAGCGACCATATTATGTGGTACCGACGGGGATGACTTACTTAACGAGAGTAACATCCCGATATTGTTGTCGCTGACGACATATGTGATGTAGTGTGTTGTTTACTAATGTTATACTGATGACCCAACCACAGAAACTCGTAGAATTTGTGTTGTAATATTGCATACGTAGATAGAAGTCACCTACTGATAGCAAATGTATAAGAAAAGAGAATGATAACAGCATTTTTTTACAGCAAGAAAAAGCATGATTCCTCCTTGGGGCTACCACCAACGTCTTCATGCTTGGTAGCACGATCTACCTCCAAACCTATATTGCATAGAGGATGTGTGATACGAGATGATGGATGTGCGACATGATTACAAACGTTCCTCATGGAGGGAACGACGAATGAACATGTTGGAGAAAATGGAGAACTAAGTGCCACAAAATGAATACGACGTATCGCTCAACAGAAGTACTAAGAGCGTACTTGTCTTCAGTGACGGGACTCTTTCGCTTTCCAAGACTTGATATGTGATCCACGTCCATAACGATACTTTTCACATCGATGGTCATCCCTCCACTGGATACAACATCTTTGATAGTGCCAAAGAATTGTATGAGGGAATTACAAGGGAAAGATGAAATACGATATCCAGGAAGCAGACTGTCGTCGAAGTTACACCTGGTATTGACCTGTGAAAAAGAAAGACAAATGTTCCAACAAAGACGTACATCAGTTTCGACGACATCTTCCCATCCCAAACATACTCCGAACATGACACAGAGGCTAGGCTGTTCTGCCCATCTGTGGAAGTAGGAAAAGAAGATGTTACCCTGCCGAGACCGATGACAAAAGGCACCATCCACTGGGGGAGGATCAATTCATATGCATCGCAAGAAGGATCCCCAGGCAATGGGATGAAGTAAACTGCGTCAAGAAGAGCCTGTTCACAGATGGCAGCTGAAGGCAAAAACACCTTTCCAATGACGAAAGCTATCATGTCATCAGGAACAACAATGTCATTGAGTAGACAGTCCATGATGATTTGCACTCGCAGACAGCCACTGAGAGAGGCATGAATAGCAGTATTGTAACATATATAACAGCTGTTAGATGTTGAACCAGGCTTGAGAGATTGAACTCGACAGCTGCTAGAGACACCAAAAAATCTGAACATGATGAGAGAAGACATGGTCGTACGACCGTCATGATTTCATATGGAGCAGGAAACTTCTATAAGACTACAAAAACGATGTAAGACGATGTCACAGCTTACGCCACACAATAAATAACAAATGAATTTTAGGAGGTGAACACACCGTAAAAAGAGAAGATCGATGGCCAATCCATGAGTCACAGAGAATACATCATACCACGCTCATTTATAAATGACAAATGAAGTCACGAAATTATGCCTGTTTTGCTTTTCCCCTACCTCTCGATGTGGACATAGCAGTTGTACTTTTCAGGGGGGAGTCGTCAGTGGGAGTAACAGAACGTGATTGCGATCGCGGACTTTGATGTGTTGCCGTCGTAGACAATGCTAATTCAAGGGCATCACTGGTGCTGGGTGCCACAGCAGAGGCAGACGGCACCTTGTCACCTCTGCTGACCTCAGAAAGCATCCCTACATAATCTCTGTGGACAATGTAAAAATGTGTGAACACGCATGATGTCAATGAACACACCCTCCTTTAGGGGCCATGGCCATAAACTTGCACTTCTTGGAAACAGAGGAGGGCGAGGTACCCACACTTGTCTTCGATTCCACCACACCAACATTAAGTGCAATACTTTCGAGATCCACCTGAAGCCCCCCTGTTGATGCAGCATCAGAAAAATGACCAATGTAAAAGACGACTGAATTCTGATTCAGTACTGGAGTCTTGGCCCAACGCGGACGTGCAGAGTCGAACACACAACTACGAGCGATCATAAACAACGTACTTGTGAACACAGAAGAGATTTAGAACGTACCAGACATTAGAGGTCATCCTAGTGTCGCACACGTAATCAGAAGAAAGCACATCAAATGCCTTGGATGTCCCATCTGCTAAGCTCCACGTAGGAGCAGTGACAGAGCCCAAACCGACAACCATAGGATAAGGAAAATCAGGGACACTGTGTTCATAGTTGTCCAGACTGGGATCACCAGGTACAGCTACGACGGAAATACCCTCCAGGAGAATGGGATCTCGCGGCACACCAGCAGGTATGGACATCTTTGTGGAGACGAATACCACGGTATTGTCAGGAAGGGCAACATCATTAAAAGGACTGTATACACGAAGCATCGCAGGAAAAACGACACTGGAGGTACATTGGATAGTAGTCTCATAGACGCAGTGATACGTGGCGACAGATGAACCGGTCCTAAACGTCTTCACACGGTCTCCGTTTGCAAGCACAAAGAACCCGAATACCATGCTAGCAGACATCAGTGGCGAGAAATAGACAGAGAACCACGTACCAAACAGCAGGAGATCCAAAATATATCCAAGATCAGGAGTGAACGCCATATGACATCACCTCATCAAACAATGATCAGTATTGACACCCTGAAAAAATACCTTGAGACATAGGGGTAAAGGGAGAAACGTCGTATACAGCATGACGACACAAACACAGTATGCTGCCAACGCCCGCAAAGAGCAGAAGCCAAAAAAGCTGAGAACCAAACAACTGGCCACAGATATGTGTGAGATGGGAATATAGGAGTCAACACCCTATGACATCACCTCATGAAATAACGATTGCCATTGACACAACCAAGGAATATCTAGAGAAATAGGCATCAAGGAAGAAACGTGGTATGCAGCACAACGACGCAAACACACAACGCCGGCAATGCCCAGGAGGAGCAAAATCCCAAAACACTGAGATCCAAACAACCGGGCACAGATACGTGTCATATGGATAATATAGTAGTAATGAGGACTGGATCGACGATGTGGGAACCTTTGCCATTGAAGTCTGCAATCTGCAAAGAGGGGAGAAGCTGGAGACTTATTTCGAGCAGTGGGGCTCGAGCTGGCCGACCCACAGAAGCTTGTTTGAGGAGAGGGAAATGCTGGGAGGAAGCTCAAAGGGGATTGTTGCAGCCTAGGTGGTATCATCTCAATCAGAAGGAACAGATGCTTCGCCTGATGTCGAAGTTCCTAGGACATGAAGGGAAAAGGAGTGGGACGAGAGGCTAGAGCTTGCACAATGCCTTCTTGAAACTGGCAAATGCCCCTTGGGACTATCTGACTCACAATTCGAGGCATTGATATGGTATGCCACCAGATTCTTTGTCAAGGATGGCAATCTCTGGCATTGGGAAGCAAAAGGGAAGCACCAGCTAGTACCACCCTATGAGAAGCAACTGGACTTGTTGCAGCAAGCCCACAATGGCTTGGGTCATAAAGGCATGTTCTCCACTAAAATGAGACTACTGATCAGTTTCTGGTGGCTGTCCATAAGTTCAGCCATACAATGGTTTGTCTGGATGTGCCATGAGTGCCAGATTCGAAGAATGGATAAACTCCATATTCCCCCAGTCATAGCCATGCCCAAGCCTTTATTTTACAAGGCATATATGGACTCAATGAATCTGCCAAAGTCAAATGGGTTCAGAATATTGTCCAAGCTAGGTGTTCCTTAACCGCATACCCTGAGTGGCAGATGCTGCATTCCGAGACAGGCAAAGTACTCGGGAAGTTTATCTTCGAACAGATCTTGTGTCGATGGGGTGTGGTCAGCGAGATAGTGACCAACAATGGGTCAGCCTTCATGCAAGCCCTCAATTTCCTCTCGAGTACCTACAAAATCAATCACATCAAGATCTTGCCATATAACTCGCAAGCTAATGGGATTGTCAAGAGGCGACACCTTACAGCATGAGAGGCCTTGGTGAAGACTTGTGAGGGAGATATGTCGAAGTGGGCAAATCATGCAGCCTATGTGTTCTGGGTGGAAAGGGTAATGATAGCAAAGTCCATGAAGCTGTCCCCTTACCAGATGGTACATGGCATAGAGCCACAGCTCCCTTTTGACTTCATGGAGGCTACTTTCCTCATGAACTGGGACGAGGATAAGTATTTGACCAAGGAACTGATTTCTCACCAGTGTAGGCAGCTTGAATGAAGAAAGGAAGACCTCGAGAGGGTCTGAGACCAGGTATATGGTGCTCAGTGTTGGTCGGTGAAGGAGTTTGAGGCAAGAGTGAAGGGCTCGATAAGGGAGTACAAGTTCACACCTAGTGATCTTGTGTTGGTTCGAAATACAAGGGTGGAGAAGGAGTTAGATCAGAAGACCAAGCCTCAGTACTTAGGGCCTATGGTCATGCTAAGGAAAACTTGAGGAGGAGCCTATCTCCTCGCAGAGCTCAACAGCTCTATTTCTTGTCTGTGATATGCTGCCTTCCACTTACTACCTTACTTCTCTAGGTCATGCATTAATGTTTCAATCTTCGAGCTTATGGGAAGAACTGAAGCCAAACTCCTTGAAGTTGAGCTCGATTCGATCGATGACATGGCAGGGCATGAAGAGAACTATCTAGAAGAGGATGAGTAAGATAATCCTGGTGAGAGTGTCCATACTTACTTCATACATAAATGCACTCGACTCTTCAGGCAAGGTGTGCTCAAAAAAAAAAAAAATTGTTTTCACACATCGAAGTATCATGGAGAGGACAGAGTATATTGCACTGACGAAGACTTTGTAGATACAAAACGAAGCTGTTGAAGCTTCATGGGGGAGGGACAGATGCTATGATATGACAACAAAATAATTCTTCTTAATCGCAAGCACAGCATTTACCCTGAGCCTTCAATGATAGACCCTGCTCCTTGAGGGACTGATCGAAGGCCTCAACAGTGGCTACAATTGCATCATGAATGGCGAGGGTGACAGCGAGAGCTGAACTGTCAGATGCAGGTGAGGGATGAGAGGTCGAGGGGGCTGGAGCATGGTCCAAGGCTGACAAGCTGGAAGATGAGGGGAGGGGGAGATGAACATGTTTCTTGGGACGAGTGACTCTGGTAGAGCTGGGCTCGAGCTTGATAGGGTCCTCAGTCGAGGGGCGACCTTCCATGAACTGATGCCCAGCAACGAGTGCCTTAGCTTGAGCTCAACCTTCAACAGTGTCTTGCTAGAGAAGGGATTGAAGATGAGGTGCTCGAGGGGAAGTGCAGGAAGGTGGACGAGGACGACTCACATAAAGGGAACAGACTGTGTGCCTTGCCTTGCAATGAGCACACTTCACCCTGGTGATCCCACTGCAAACAGCCTTTCCCTCAACACAGCTGGTGCAAGCAGCAGTGGGGTACATGGTGTTTCCCCCAGTGGTTGAGCCACATGGTATGAATTCGAGATGCCAGTCAGGCATGAATGTATGCCATTCCATCTCCACATCAGGATGAGCGCTGGTGTGAGAATCAATGAGTCGAGCACACAAAGCAAGGGGGGAGTTGGCAGGAATAGAAGGGACAGAACTGGTGGGGGGTGTGGTGATGGCAGGGAGCTCATCGAGCTTGTCATGTTCAGAAGCAGGGTTGCAAGGGGGACAAGAACAAGCAGGGGATGACGAAGGAGTGAGGGTGAACATGGTCAAGGGGTGCAAAGGTGTGGGAGATGGGGGAGTGGTGGTCGAATGGGAGATGTCTGGGAGGGTAGCGATGGTTGGGTGGTCGGTGCCAGCAACAGTAGCGTTGTCCATGGAGACATCATGCTCCCCCAGGGCACTCGTGGTATCCATGATGGGACAAGGGATGGTGACAGTGGAGTTTTTGTGAGGGGATGGGGAAGCAGTAGGGGGAGCGGGTATGCCCAACCCCCGAAGCGTAGCCTGGGGAGGTCAGAAGTGGAAGGGGTAGAAGAAAAGTGGTGATGACTCACCACATACCCAGCCAACTCAGTCAGCAGCACATTACTGCCCAGGGCATCTCCAATGGATGCTGCCAACTCTTGGACAAGCACCAGAGCGCACTCAGCATTAGCTACAGGAGACGAGGGGGGATGTGGCTGGTGTACCAGGGGAGTGGAAGGCTGGAGGTCGGAAGTAGAAGAGAGGAGAGGCTAGGGGTCGAGGAGTGTTGGGGGTCCGAGTGGCAGGGTTTGGCAGGAGTTGTAGAGCACGAGTGTAGCTTAGTAAGCAAGACAAGTCACCTTCTGGCACTGGCATCGGGCAGCGAGAGCAAGTCTGGCGTCTCCATCTGGTGACGAGAGGGGAACGTGAACCCCAGAAGAGCTAATGGGAAGGGCATCATCTACTCTACTGGAAGTCGCGAAACTACAGGGACTGGAGAGAAGAGGAGACAGGGAACAGATAAACAGCAGCTCGGGCACCACGGAAAGTAGTCTCACGTCCTCACCAGCAATGGGCACGGGGGACTTGGAACAGTTCATGCCACACAGACCCACAATGGCCACAACATCACGAGGTTGGGGAAAAATCAGGAGTACAAGCGCAGCGGTGAACACGTGTAACTATAACCTACGACCAGCAGTCTTTCCACCACTGTTCAGGGAAGAAGATGAACTAGAGCAGAAAATGGAACAGGCCGTGCCACTAGCAGGAAGGAACCAACCCGCGACATTAGCCAGACCAACCACGCCACCAACTACGAACATGGCAATGTCGTATCAGATCATAAACATTAACGAACCAGCCAAAGTCGTACCGTTGTTTCAAGGAGACTATACCAACAAAGAGGAACCCTCGGACTGGTTTACGGAATTCCAGCTGTCCTTACCAACAACATGGACAGAGGCGATGAAGGTTGATCGTTTTGGCCTACAATTAGCAGCAGGCAGTTATGCAGACGAATGGTTCATGGACTTACCGTCAAACGACAAAGCAGATATGGTGTCGCTGAAGGCCACATTCCTGAAAAGATGGCCAACGAATAAAAGGCCAAAGTGGACAAAGGCGCAGCAGCGGGAGCGAATTAGGGCACTGATGTTGGACGAAGAAGACGTTGGTAAATGGATAGAGACAGAAGGTGGGGGAGACTACAGGCACGTCGTATGGGCGACGAAGGTGATGAGGTTAGCATTGAGCATGGGGGACACAGAGGGCAAGTTGATCGAATACGCAGTGGAAGAAGCCCTGACAGCGCTGCAAAACGAGTTGGAGGAAGAGTATGAGAACTGGAGCGAGTTCGTAGAGGCAGTAAGGAAGGTCAAAGTGAAGAAACTGCTTCGAAGCAAGGAGATGAAAAAAGGGGAGCAGGAGCTAAGGAACGAGATTGCAGACCTATGCCAAAGGATCAGCCAGCTCACCGTATGACATGTGGCACAGGTCTACCCAGCACGGACAACACTACGCACAGAAGGAGAAGGTGCGATAGCAGGACACTGGGGACAGCACCTGAGGACGAGTCCAGTGCCACTCCCGATCAGTAGAAACGCAGTCGGGCCAAGGATCCCGCTGACAAGAGCCCAAATCCTGGAGAAGGTGGGAACAGTACCCCACCATGCGAACACCAAAGTAGGCAAACGGCTGTACGAAGCTGACATTGCAGCGTGGCACCGTGCCTTTGGAGAAGCAACTACCCCAGCGCTCGAGCGACCATACCCGCTAAAGCCAGGCACAGCAGCAGTAGGGTCAGGAGAGTGTTTCAACTGCAGTATGGTCATGGAACCACCCCACGTGGGAAGCACCTGCACGGCGCTGTAAAGATTGATGATAAAAGAGTGTGGGAGGAGACTAGAGAGTCTCCTGTTGGAAGGGGGTCTCAGTTCGACCCAGGAGGCTTGAGTTGCCTGGTAGAGGGGTCAAAGAGTAGAGGAAAAGACCAAAAAACGCGCCCAAAAGTCCTAGAGAGACTCAAGAAAACAGCTATAGCACATCAGGAATGGAGAAATAATATTCCAAGCACTCTGGCTTGGAATTCCATCTGTTTCGTCTCTATAATGCGTCCATTCTTTTTCTAAGTATGTACAGTGCTCTCGAAGTGGTTGCGCGGGCTTACATAAGCCAAATGCGTGCAAACACGAAGTAAAAAAAACAAAAGAAAGAAGAGAAAACAAATCAGTAAGTAAAAACAGTGAAATAAAAGAAATATCCTAGTAGGGAGGATATTCTCCCTACAGCACGGGAGACAATATGGCTGCATGAAACATGGTGGTGCCAGTTGGTGGCAGGAATGCTGAGGTGGGCAACGCAGCTCAGGGCAAACCCAACACTGGTGCAGTATGTCTGGCCAGCAGTGCAACAAGGCGAGAACAGCATAGAAGTGAACGCACCCCATGTCTACACAGTAGCAGCAGGAGACGGATGGCAGGTAGAGACTGCAGGGCAGAACGACCAACAGGAGGACCAATGGGAGTGGCCAACAGAGGGAAACTACTAGGGGCTGTGGAAAATGATGGACTGTCAGCAGCCCTGGAGTATGTGCAAGGGTCCGAGTCAGTGGGCATTCGAGAAGGAATAGAAGGGGATGAAAGGGAACGGGGGCAGCGGGTACCGCACACAAGTAATGTACACAAGTCTGAGAATACAGTTACTGACGTGTATGTGTTGGATGCGACAGGCCAGCCAGTTAAATCACAGGTTGGCCAGCTGTTCTTGGCAGTCCCAGGGTTGGAAGGACCGAGAGGCGAATGGGTCAGGTTCCTTGCCGTGGTGGACAACGGAGCAATGATAAATGCGATAGACATGGGTGCATACAACAGGATAAAGGGAAGGCTAAACGAGCTAAGTCCATCCAAGCAAGTGTTAAGAATGGCAGACGGGTCACTGGTGAAGTCCACAGGTACATGGACGGGCATGTTGCAGTGGGGGACAGCAAGAGCACAAACGACATTCGAGGTCTTCCCAAGCGGGGGGTCTTGGAGAATGCTCATAGGAAAACTGTTGCTGGACCAGATGAAGGCGGTGCATGACTATGGGAAGGACGTAATACGATTACTGCAACAAGGAGGGTACATCGAGATAGCGAATCACACAGGGCGTGAAGCGCCGGACTACGTACTGCCAACAGCGACACCGCCAGTGGAGGGAGGAGGTGAAGGTAAGGTAGAGGAAGGGGAGGAAAGGAGGAGAGCATCAAGTGGAGAGGTGAACCAGGTGGGAGTGGAGGAAGCAACGGAGGCATGGGAAAGGGACAAAGACATGACAAAGGACTGTGGAGTGGGTCTAGAAGAGGAAGAAGGGTCTAAGGACGTGTTTACAAGGCTGAGGAAGGAAGGCCCATTCTATGCACCAAGGGTAGAGGCAATACTGAAGGCGATCAAGATTGGGCCGCTACCTCCTGACAAAATGAAGCTGGTACAGGAAACGGTGGCCAAGTTCACGGACACCTTCGCCCTGTAGGTCAAGGAGGTAAAACCGGTGCTGTTCATGAAGTTCCGGTTGAACGTACCAAAAAACGCTAAGTTCCAGTTAAAAGTTGGTCAGAAACCACTAACCCAGGCTCAGAAGGAGTGGTACCTACCGGTACTAGACGACTTCAACGAGGCAGGAATTCTGCGCGACATTAGGTTGGACGAAGTGCGAGCCATTCACCCAACGGTGCTGGCACAGAAGGCACACGGCGCACCAGGACTCATGATAGAGGAAATCAGGCAAATAGTGGACGAACAGGTGAAAGGAACTGACCAGGGCGGCTCGCAGGTAGTAGGAGAACGTACATGGGAGAAGGCCAGGCTGGCAAGCGTCGAGGGGAAACCGAAATGGCAGGTGTGCCAGAACTTCCACGAGCTCAATAAGGTAACAGAGGTCGCACCAATGCCTCAAGGGGACATCAAAGCGAAGCAGCAAAGATTGGCCAGGCACCGGTATATCTGCATTATGGACTTAGCGTCGGGGTTCTATGCAATCGAGGTCGAAGAAGAGAACCAGCCCTACCTATGCATCTACACAGAGGGCAGAGGCTACCAATGTTACCGTCGTATGCCCATGGGGCTACTGGGTGCACCCTCATGCTTTGCAGACATGACAGCGATCGCATTCAAAGGACTGGCGATGGAAATAGGCCTGGAAACGTTCGTGGACAACAACGGGATAGCAGGAGACGAGTTCTACGAACTGCTAAAGCATCTACGTACATTCCTCCGCAGGTGCCGTGACAAAGACATATCGCTGTCACCACAGAAGATGCAACTGTACATGTCGGAGGTCGTATTCAGAGGCACGAGGGTAGGACAAGACGGGATCAGGCCGGACGTGGCGAAGCTAGAAGCAGTTGCTAAGTGGCCCACACCCACGTCATTACTAGAGCTGATGAGGTTCCTAGGACTAACAGGATACTTCCAGTCCCTAGTCAAAGACTATGCAAGGTTGGCGGCGCCGCTAACGGACCTTCAGAGGAACCTGGACATACCAGGAACAGATGCAAAGGCAAACAAGTGGAAATACAGACAATACCTGAGAGACAGGCTACTCGAATGGTACTGGACGCCCAGGCAAACAAAGGTGTTCCTATGGCTAAAGCAGGTATTGATGTCAGAACCAGTATTGAGGGCACCCAAGTTCGACGGAACACCCTTCATACTGACCACGGATGGATGCAAAGATGGATTCGGGGCAGTGCTATCACAACGGTCAGTCACAACATTGGCAAACGGAGAGCAGGTGACAGCCGTTCACCCAATAGGATTTGCATCCAAGTGGACCTCAGAGGTAGAGGAACGCTACAAGCCGTACATACTGGAATTCGCAGCGTTGAAGTTTGGATTCGACTGCTTCAGCGACACAATTTGGGGCTTCCCAGTGGAGGTGGAGACAGATTGCATAGCACTACGAGACATGCTGTGCAACGACAAGTTGTCACTAGTGCATGCAAGGTGGCGCAATGGCATATTGGCGTACCAGATAGTGGACGTACGACACAGACTGGGTAGAACCAATGCAGCGGCAGACGCACTAAGTCGGATGTATGCAGGCATGCCAAGGTCAGAGGATGACGGTAGCGGATGGGCGGTCAGTGAGGACTGGGAGGCATCGAGGGGTATAGTCAACGACCTGTTTGCAGTCGAGGCAAACCAACAGTTGTCAGACTTAAGAGAGCGGTTCACTAATGAACCACTTTTCTTAGAGGTAATCGAGGCAATCAGCAACCTCAGGAAGACAACGAATGACAGAGATCACCATAGAGCACAACACCAGGCAGAAGGGTACCATATCGAGGACGGACGCCTATGGCATGTGTACACGACGAAATCGATATGGGCGAAGCCAAGGGTTGAGTGTGTTACCCAGGAGGAGGCCATAACGATGGCAGAAGAGGAGCACAAAATGAACAGGCACTGGGGAAGAGACCTGGTAAAGCTGAAACTGATGGATAAGATCTACAGCCCACGGCTGGATCAGTCCATAAGGGAGGCACTGTTACGCTGCGCACAGTGCAAAAACTTTGGGTCGACGCACTTACATGCACTGTTGTACCCGATCACCAGAAGGCACCCGTTCGAGCTCATCGTTGCGGACTACCTGTCCATGCCGAAAGGAAAAGGGGGCTACCACACGGTGTTACTGATGCTGGACACATACTCACAGTATGTGTGGGGGTTCAAGCTGAAAGTAAATGGAACCGCGAAAACGACAATCGATGGCCTGAAGGCAGTGACGCATGCATTCAAAGCGCCAGAGACATTCATGACGGACGGTGGATCGCACTTCAAGAACGGAGAAGTGAGAGCATGGTGCGAGGCACACGGAATGAACCAACACATAGTGGCGGCCTACGCACCATGGATCAACGGGTTAGTGGAGAATGCAAATGGCAAGCTGCTGGGATGGTTAAGGAGGATGTGCAGCCCAGAGTTAGGAGAGGACGAAGAACAAGGGGACAGTGCTGGCGAGGCAATCAGGTGTTGGCCCGACCATTTCGACAACGCGATCAGGCAAATGAATGAGCGCATTGTTCCAGCATTCCAGCTGTCGCCAAAGGAGCTGTTACTAGGACTGGTGGTGAACATGCCACGGACACCAGTGGCAGAAGCAACGGTGGAACCAGATAGAAAAGCGGTGGATGTGCAGCTGGCATACATGGAGCAACAACGTTTGGATGGTGCAGGACAAGCTATAATACATGCGGTAAGGAGAAAAAGTATATTTGACAAACGGGTAACACGTTCCACTACAGGAGAAGTGGTCTTCGAGGAAGGACAACTGGTACAGGTACACGATGCCACTCTTGAGACAACGTTTGCGACCGCAAGAAAACTCCTACCGAAGTGGTCAGCACCCAGACACATCATGGGACGAGTTGGCAATTCGTACAAACTCACCACACTGGAAGGGTTCCCCATTAATGGGTTAGTACACACGAGGAGGCTGTGGTTGTTTATACCGAGGGATGGCACAGCGCTGGCGGAAATTCAGAGGGTGTTAGAAGATGGCGAAGAGGAGGTGGAGGCAGAAAGGGAGGAGTCCGAAGTTGGGGAGGCAGCGTAAGTGAATAAAGGAGGGAGGCAGGAATGGGGCGAACCCGGAGGTTCGCACATGTAAGAGGGGGCACATGTACCGGGGGAGTGGAAGGCTGGAGGTCGGAAGTAGAAGAGAGGAGAGGCTAGGGGTCGAGGAGTGTCAGGGGTCCGAGTGGCAGGGTTTGGCAGGAGTTGTAGAGCGTGAGTGTAGCTTAGTAAGCAAGACAAGTCACCTTCTGGCACTGGCATCGGGCAGCGAGAGCAAGTCTGGCGTCTCCACTGGTGGCTAGCATTTGGAGATGACATGGGGGAGTGGTGAGAGAGGAAGGAGAGAAGGGGGGGTAGGCTGGGTGTGAGGAGCAACTTCTGTGCAGGAACTGATGTGGCTGTGGTCAAATCAACAATGTCTGGCTATATCTGGAAGTGATTGCTTGCAACCTGAGCACACAAAGGGGGATGCTACAGTAACGAGTGTGTGGGGCTTGGTTCGACTTTTGGGAGTTGCTGACACTCTTTCTGTCTTATTTTATCCTGCTACATGATGAACTGACCAAGGCTTGTAGATATTTTAAGGCTCAAAGAGCTTGAACGAGATACTTGGGTCTCAATGGCACATCCAGACTCGGACAAGGTCTCGATCCAGGTCTCTGAACCCTCATAGTGCCCCACCTAGTGTGCCTGAGAGTCTCGAGGCTCCTTTCGAGGGTTGCAAGCGAGGCTTCGATCTTGCTTCGGACGAAGTAAGGCATGATGTGATGACTGGGGGCAGTTGCTATCTAAAGCCCCCATCAGATGTAGGTGCAGCAAAGCCCTGACCAAGAGAATAGAGGGAGATCGAGGGTTTAAGGGGAGTTCAAAGGTCTGGAGAAGTAGACATGAGGTTTCGAGAGGTAGTGGGTGAGCTTGAGGGGGCTCTAGCAGATCGGGGGAAGGTGGTCGAGAGTGGGCACGAGGGGATCAAGAGGTGTGGGGAGGGATTTGAGGTCGCAAGGGTGTGTTTGGGACTTAGGAGCAAGAGGAGGAGTGGCAGAAGTTGCTGGGCGCTGACTAAGCCCATGCAGACAGTCAGGTGGGCACGGAACACAAGAGAACATTCTACTTTTACCACCCACTTTGTGCATCATTGTAAAGGCTCGAACAGGAGCAAGACTCTCTCTGGCTATTCTCTTACTTATCTGAGGGAGTTTCACCTTAAGTGCCAGTACTAAGTCCTAGAAGCCCTTTTGGGACAAAAACTCAGCTCGCACTTCCTTTGTTCAATCTGCCCTTGTTCAGGGTGTCTTTCTATCACATCTCTACAGCACATTGTGATTGGCCAAACTGGACCAAGGCCCAGACCCCAGGCTCAAGTCTGTATGATCAGTTTTGGAATTTTGGGGAGGAGATGGTGAGGCGATCAGGGGGTTGGCATGATGTGGAGCAGGTGACAGAACTCTCATATGGGATTCTTTGAACATGAGGTTGGGCAGGAAGGCACAAGGCAAGATTAGAGAAACTCCAAGCTCAAGCAGGAATGGACATGAGTAGAGATGTAGTGTGCGACATGTTACTTGTATGCCCAGAGAATTCCTATTCTCTACAATGGTCTTACCTGTGTTGTGGGGGGGACTGTGCACATGCATGGTGTTTTGGTGACAGTGTGAGGACATTATCAGTGGGGGCACACATAACAAATGGGGGGGGTGGTGATGGGGCTTACCTGTATGGTGGGGGTGACAGTGTACATGCAAGATGTTTGGTGAGGACGTTGTCAGTGGGGGAGGGGGCTCATGGCAAGATGGGGGGTGTGACATGCTTACCTGTGTGGTGGGGTGACCATGCACATGCAGGATGTTCGGCAATAGCATGAGGACATTGTCAGTGGGGGGAACATGACAAGATGATGGGTGACAGTCTTACCTGTGTGGTGGGGGTGACCATGCACATGCAGGGTGTTTTGGTGACAGCACAAGGGTGTTATCAGTGGGGGTGCACATAACAAATGGGGGGGTGGTGACAGGGCTTACCTGTATGGTGGGGGTGACAGTATACATCCAAGATGTTTGGTGAGGACATTGTCAGTGGGGGGGCACATGGGAAGATGGGGGTGTGACATGCTTACCTGTGTGGTGGGGGTGACCATGCACACACAGGATGTTTGGTGATAGCATGAGGACATTATCAGTAGGGGCACACATGAGACAATGATGGGTGACAGTGTGGTGGGGGTGACCATGCACACACAGGGTGTTTTGGTGACAGTGCAAGGACATTATCAGTGGGGGTGCACATAACAAATGGGGGGCTGGTGACAGGGCTTACCTGTATGGTGGGGGTGACTGTGTACATGCAGGATGTTTGGTGAGGACATTGTCAGTGGGAGGGCACATGGTAAGATGGGGGGTGTAACATGCTGACCTGTGTGGTGGGGGTGACTGTGCACATGCAGGATGTTTGGTGATAGTGTGAGGATGTTATCAGTCAGTGCACACATGAGATGATGTTGGGTGATGGGGCTTACCTGTATGGTGGGGGTGACCATGTACACAAGGGTGTTTTGGTGATAGTGCAAGGATGTTGTCAGTGGGGGGCACATGATGAGATGATGGGTGATGGGGCTTACCTGTGTGGCGGTGGGGGTGACCGTGCACATGTGGGGTGTTTGGTGATAGTGCGAGGGTGTCATTAGTGGGACACACATGATAAGATGGATGGGTGATGGGGATGACTTACCTTTATGCTGGTACTGGGGGTGATTGTGTGTGCGCTGATCAATTGATTGATAGCTAGAGGAGGATGTCAGGAGAGTGACATGATGGGTGGGCTATTGAGCTTACCTGTATGGTGGTGGGCATGACCACGTGTGTGCCAATGCCATGGGATGAGAGTGAGCAGGTGAAGGGTGACAAAGAAAAAAAAAAAGAGGTAATATGTCTATTACCATAACTTTGGAATTAGTCACGTGATACATATAATGTTCAGAAGTGACCAGTCTCCATATTTGACATCACCAATGTTTGGATAGGCTAAAATTATCAATGCTCACACAATTGCCAGAATGTTTTCAGGTCACATGCTCGTCAAACATGACCAAACATACCGTGGGTATATAGTAAACACACCACTGCATGTGTCTCTCTTTCATTTCCTTCCTTCACTTTCCTTTTTCCATTGTTTCCATGTCCAGCCCCCCTTTTCCCCCTCTGCTGGGGAGCTTTGGTGATGCAGACTCAAATGTTCTCAGTATGTTTGAACCTATTTTCTCCATGCCTCCTGCTGTAGACACACCCACTTACACTAACTTAAGTTTGTTGCACCATTTCCTCTCGAATCTCGCTCTGCCATGGCATCTGTTGTCATGCTTGGCCCCAATGCTTTGGCACTTGTTGTCTTGCCCAGTTGTCACCAAGTCATCTTCCCTCACACATGCCAACTCAAGGTAAGCTTACCATGGGTATCTACAATTTGTATGCAACTAAATCATCATACTCAGTTGTTTAGGGATCTGTCTGTGTTATTCTTTTAGGGGATGATTCAGTGCAATGTGGCATGAGTAAGTGTTATGGTTCACATCGTGCCGTGGGACTTTCTTTCTCTTTTCTTACTGTTTGGTACTGTTGATCTCATTCTATGCGTTTCTTTCTTGTTCTTTTGACTCGTGCTTTGGCTTGGCCAGTAGCAGTATCCTCTCACAACACATGTTTAACACATGTGGGACTCTGGCCAATGGCCTTTATCCCTTAGCTACATGAGGTCACCTTGAGGCCTCCCTCCCTGTACTATATATAGTCACCTCTAGTCTAGAGTGGATCCTTAGACTAGAGCTGCCCAATTTACAGGCTAGTTCCTCAGAACTTTGAACTTGAGCTTCCCAGCTCTCACTCAGAACTACAATAAATCCTTCAGACAGAAGGTTACGATCGTCGCATTGTAGAAACAACTACTTGGGCTTGACCTACGTTATAGACTTTGGTCTTAGCATAACAGTAAGTGTCAGATGCCAAGCTCCACACCACTAACTAACATCTTGCCTATTAGTATAAGTCAGTTGCATGTTTGGTAGTATCACCTTGCTGCATGTTAGTTATTTACTCAATGTTGTGTTATCCCAGCTGTTGCTTCATGTAGGAGAGATGTTGCCCTACTCACTGGTTGCAGGTACTGTCTTCATCATGTGCAGGCTGCAGCTGTGCACAGTGGGGATGGCAGCCCTCTGTCTGTGATGTGTCTGGCCAGCACATTGTCAGTATGGGGGGTGCAGTTGATGTGAGTCTGTGCTTCCTAGTGTGAGGCAGCTTGCTATCAATGGTGTTTGGTTTACTCATGTCTGTGCCTGCTTGTGCAGGCCAGCATAGTACTTCAGATTTGATGGATTGTGCTGTGCTAGCTTTAGCTGGTGTGCATGTTTGGGCAGTGTTGCTCAGTCTGCCTGTGTAAATGGGTCAGCTGATTATCTTGGATTTGACAGATGTGTGCAGGCCCACTTAGCTGGGTCACCCACATGATTATGTCTGCACTTGCTTGTGCAAGTCAGCATATGAGTGATGGAATTTGGGGTTGTTGTATCTGCATTTTACTATGTTGGTTAAGTGATTCAGACTAGGTATGATGCTTTATCTCTTGTGTCACCTTTGCTGGTTCACCTAATGTGTAGTGCTTATGGATGAACTTCAAGTATGTTTTTCTTTTTGTCCTTCTGTGGTACTGATTCCTGTGCCTTAGAATTATCTGTTGTTTTGTATGGGGTGTTTTTTGTTGAATATGAGAGCTTTGTTTCATGAGTACTTACTGTCATCCTGGGGGAGGGCCCCCTCTGGGAAGGCAGCAGAGGCTCAGTTCCTTTTGGAACTTTTTTTTGTAGTGTAAAATTGTAATGCAATTTGTAGTTGGTGGTTTTTGCATGTATCTTAATCTTGAAATGTGACTGAGCTGCTTTGTATATGTCATCTTTTTTTGAAGTTTAAGGGTTCTAACCCTAACCCTAAGTACATGGTGTGATTAATAAGTCAGGGCCCAGACACACTTCCTTAATATCATTGCCCTAGGTTTCCCAGCTTAAAATTTTTAGCTGTGTGTGCCATCTGTCTTACCAGGGCCTATGTGTCATTACCCCAGATTCAAATTCCATGATGAATGCTGCCTCAGCCACTGATCAAGCCCTCTCTGCCTTGGTGCATCACACCCTTTCATCTGCACTTGGGCATTCCAGACTCTCTGCATCTGCAGTGCTACAGAGATGTGACCTCCAGAAGCCAAGGTAATGGCAACACTTCATCAGTATACAGAAGCCCTGCTTGACACCCTATGATGATAGACTCAGAGTTAGGTCTCAGTTGACCAACCTCCAGAGGCATATGGCAGAGGAACTCCTTCCCCCAGCTGCTATTTCCTGCCATGAACTGAAGCTGACTGCCCTGGTCATTTCCCATGCAATCCTCAACCCTTGTGAGTCCTTATTGATGAGAAATCAAAGTCCATACCCTGAAGTCTAGGGGAAGATGTAACAGAATGGGACATTGATTGGTTTGCTGAACCTATGAGAAATGTCATAGACAAGACAAAATATTTCCCACATCCCCAGTGGGGGCATATCTCTGACCCTGCCATGGTTTTGGATGTCCATGGCAGGGTGTTGGTGTGGTATCTCCCAGGCATCATCCCTCCTGCAAGAGTGGTGATCCTCTCTCCTCCCCCTCCATCACCTTGTATTGATTCATCAGTAGGAACATCTCAATGAGATCCATATCCCTTTGAAAGACCGCCTTGTCCAGTGTTCCAAGACTGGTCGTTGGACTTACCAGGGTGGAAGGAACCTCCACAGTGCTGCAACTGAGAACTGCCTGCATGTGTGATGTCGTGTGCTACTGTACATTGCATGTGCCTACACTCACCCCCAGACCCCAGACACCTAGACCCTGGCCACTCTGACTCAGCTGAACCCGACACCTCTATGCCCCTAGTCCCCAACCCCTAGTGAACCCTGCCATGACTGCCAGCACCCTGTTACATCTGCCCCCTCCTCTTATGTGAAGCTCCGGGTTCGCACCTTGCAACTTTAGCCACCTCTTTCTTCCTCTGACCCTTCTTCTCTATTCACCTCTCCCATCTCGCTCTCCTCGCTCTCTACCTCTTTGCCCTCTTCTTCTATGTCTGTTACCTCTTCTTGCATTTCCTCCACCTCCCATTGCACTTCTGCTAGTGCAGTGCCATCTCTAGGTATGAAACAGCGCAGTCGGTGCACATGGACTAGGCTGTTCATGGGGAACCCTTCGAGTGTTGTGAGGGTATATGAGTTGCCTTTTCTGCTGACAACTCTTCGTGGGGCAGACCATTTAGGTAGTAGTTTGTGTGCTGTGGTTAGCATGTTATCGAGTGCACTGTCATACACTTGCACCAATTGTCCACTTTGGAATGTGACCTCTCCTGGGTGTGAGCATAACACCTTGCTATCAAAGACGGCCTTGTGTTTGACAGCGTGCAGTGTGGCTAGGTCTGTGCCATCTAGATGTTGCTGTTCGACATAGGCTAGTTGTACCTCAACATCCTGAGTCGATGGCGCTGCCTTGGTAGTTTCCAAAGGTGTGCATGGAGTGTTGACAACAAAACCCAACAGCAGCTCCTTCAGTGAAAACTTGAATGCTGGTATTATCCATTTGTTTAGCTGGCATATTGCGGTGTCGAAGTGTTCCAGCCATGTTTTGCTTATACTCTCTGCCTTCACATCATCATACTCGTCCTCACCCAGCCCTGGGCTGCATAGTCTTTTTAGCCTTCCTAGCAGCTTTCCATTCGCATTCTTCACTAGTCCATTGATCCATGGTGCATATGCAGCCATGATGTATTGTGTTGTCCCATTTGCCTCACACCAGGCTCAGACGTCCCCATTGTTGAAATGTGACCCTCCATCTGACATGAACATTTCAGGGGCACAGAAAGTGTGTGCAATTGCCTTCAGGCCATCGATAGTGGTTTTTGCTGTACTGTGGACTTTGAACTTGAACCCCCATACAAACTGGGAGAACATGTCTAGGATGAGGAGAGCATTGTGGAATCCTCCTTTGCCCTTTGGGAGTGCAAGGTAGTCAGCTACAACGAGTTCAAATGGGTGTTGGCGCATGATGGGATACATCAGTGCATGTAACCATGTTGAACTGAAATTTTTACACTGCAGACACTGAAGTAGTGCTGTTACAATGGATTGGTCTAGCCTGGGGCTGTAGATTCTGTCCATGAGTTTGAGCTTCATAATGTTGCGACCCCAGTGCCCATTGTTGGCATGTTCATTCCTCGCCATCTCGACCACTTCTTCCCTAGAACAACACTCTACGCTTGCACGTGCCCATACTGACTTCCCAGTTCCCAGCTGCCATAATTGGCCATCTTTTATTTGGTAACCTAGCGCTCTGTGCTGTGCACACCATCTGTCTCTTTCCTGTTTGTTGCCATCTAAATCGCATATCGCATTTATCACCTCTAGAAACAATGGTTTGTTAGTGAAACATTCTTTGAGTGAAGAGATTGATGGGTCCACTTCAACTGTGAACAAGTCATTCACGATGCCCTTTGTTGCTTCCCAGTCCTCGCTCACAGACCACCCACTACCATCCCCATCTAAGCATGGTCAACCTGTTGCTTTTTGACTTAGTGCATCCGCTGCTACATTCGTCTTACCAGCCCAGTGTCTGACATCCATTATTTGGTATGCTGATATGCTGTCCTTCCATTGCACATGTACAAGCAACAGCTTGTCATTGCACAGTGTGTCTCGGAGCGCTATGCAGTCAGTTTCTACTTCCACCAGGTACCCCCATACGACATTGCTGAAGTGGTCAAAGCTGAACTTCAATGCCATGAACTCGAGGATATATGGTTTGTAGCATTCTTCCGTTACTGACATTCATTTCAAGGCAAACCCTATTGGGTGGGTCCTCTTTACCATCTCCCCGTTAGGGAGTACACTCTCAAAGCATTGTGATAAAACTGCTCCAAATCCATCCTTGCATCCATCTGTGGTCAGGATGAATGGCATACCATCAAACTTTGGTGCCCTCAACACTGGCTCTGATACCAGCGCCTGCTTTAGGTGTAGGAATGCTTTCACATGTTGTGGCATCCAGTACCTGGCTAACTGTCGGTCCCATAGGAACTGACAATATTGTCTTCTACCCAGCCTTGCTGCTGGTTGTGGTAACTCCAAGTTGCGCTGCAGATCTGTGAGTGGTGCTGCTATGTGTGCATAGTCCTTGATAAGAGATCTGAAGTATCCTGTTAACCCCAAGAACTGCATCAGCACTAGCAGAGTGTCCGGGACTGGCCACTTAGCATCCACCTCCAACTTTGCCACATCTGGTCAGATGCCCTCCTGGCTTACCCATGACCCTCCAAACACCACCTCCGTCATGAACAGTTGCATTTTTGGTGGGGCTATTGACAAGCCCAGCTCTTGACATCTGGTCAGAAACACATGCAGTTGGTTGAGTAGCTCTTCGAAGTTGTCCCCTGCCATTCCATTGTCATCCACAAACGTTCCAGTGCCAACTGGACTAGGAGATCTTTGAACGCTTTGGCTGTCATCTCCATGAAGCACATTGGTGATCCCATTAGACCCATTGGTAGCCAGCAATAGCACTGGAAACCTCGCCCTTCTGTATACATGGCTAGATACGGCTGGCTTTCCCTGTCAACTTCGATCGCATAGAACCCAGATGCGAAGTCCATGATGCAAACATACTTGTGCCCCACTAACTGTTGTTGCTTGGTCCTGATGTTGCCTTGTGGCATAGGCGGGACCATTACCACCTTGTTCAGTTCACCGAAGTTCTGGCACAATCTCCACTTTGGTTTGCTTGGCCCATCCATGCCTGACAACACTTTGGGTGTGGTTACTGGTGTGGGCTACTCTTCTTGTGAGAGCGCAAGGGGAAGGTGGGGAAAGCTGTAGGTTAGACCTAGGCTCGTCCCAAGGGGTGCTGTGCCGGAAGGAGAGGGGGGAAAGGAACCTAGAAGGTGAAGAAGGATTTTTTCTTGGTGACTGGGGAGTGCTGGTGACGAAGAGCTCGAAAATTCCGCCTTAGGTCGGCGAAAGGGATTTTTCCTGGGTGGGGGAAAGCGTACAGAGACTTGGGGCTGGAAGGGCGGCGATTGTGAACTCTCGAAGACGATAGGGAAATTCTTGTAGGCGCAGGGAGACCGAATTTAAGAACTGGTGGCGATTTTCTAGCGCGGGAAAACTCGAGGACGGCGAATAGACGATGAGACAGAAGCAGGGGAACTCTGGGAACACTCTGAAGACTCGAAGATACTCAGAAGACGACTCTGGGGACTCTCAGATACACACAAAAGACGCCAAAAGGTGGGTGGTTATTTTTCTATGTACAGCGGACTTTTGTAGCGTAAGGACAGTGGTTTCTAAGGTAAAACCAGAATATTTCGGATCTGTCATATGTCAAAAGTAATAAGAGAGAAGATAAAGACCGATGCATGGACAATCACATGCACGGCAGTGACATAGACGAAGATAAAACAAGTAAAGTCCATAAAAATGAAGGTAAGTAAAAGTGGACAGCGTACAG
>JANFAE010000636.1:0-49362 GCA_024613145.1 Pisolithus marmoratus | reverse complement strand
GTTCAAGGGGAGCTCTACTCCCCTGACCAACTCTCCACTGACCAACTCCCAAGGGAGACTGTCTCAGCCATCAAACTGATTTTGAAGGCACCTCCCCTGTTATTTAGGCCTCCTCAGGGACTGGTCCCTTGTTCTGGCCACCTCTGCCCATTGTGAGGCAGTGGATGCCACCCTTAGGTTCCCCATGACCCCACTGCACCAACAGCTCATCATTGAACAAGCTGCCACCAACCAACCCCACCACCTTACATCTCACTGTTTTCTTAACTGTTCCCTCCCTCTGTACAACTTGAGTAGCTTACCCTCTTCTCTCCCAGCTCCCTTGGTCCTGGCTGTTCATACATGACAGTGGCAGGCTTTTGTAGACAGATTACCTCACCCATGTCACCCTTCCAAACCTGGACAGTAGTTGTGTGCCCTGTAGTCAGTATTGCCGACATAGGGCACACCCACCCTCAAGCAATTAAATTGTAGTTAAAAAAATACAAATAAATAATTAGTAAATAATATTGAATGAAATTGTTTGCTTTAATATTCTGATTAATAAGCTCAATTAAATGTGCCTATAACAATTTTTATTTTTATTTTTTTAAGCTGTTGATAATGTAAATGAACAATTGTTGGTAATGTCTGATAATGAAAGATATATATGATCAAACTGTTCACATTCTGAAACATCTGAGCTACTTAACCTTAATGATAACTTTTGACCTTCACTGCCAAGGCTCCCAGAAATTATATAGCATGATAAATGTGTGTATCATTATGGTATACCTTATAGGGCTGTACAGGGTAGATAAAGTCTTATATAGCATTAGCATTTCATTTACATTTCCCTGATGTCATGAGCAGCAATGTCACAAACAAGCAGAGCAGCAATAACAAAGAGCTGTGACTTACTATCCATGACCCAGGTGGACATCTAGGGCAGCTGACAGTCTGCATGGCAAGCAAGCAGAATGCCAAAACCTGGGAGAGGGATGACAATGAGGGGAACATGAATGGCAGGGCTGGTGCAATGGGCAATGAGACCATTGACTCACTTGGAGTCAGCAAATGGTTACTACCCACAAGCCAAAGTCAGCACAGTGAACGAGAAAGGCTGCAGACAAGAAGCACACCTGCATTACCCACAGACCCCATGGAATGCCCTCAACAATTCTTCAGAAACCCTCATCGATGTGGATGACTCAAAGTGATGACTGTAGATGTCAGTAAGGCCAAGATGCCACCAAGGAAACAAATCAGAGTCATTCAAAGTGACATACCTGATGCACAAAGAGTGCTGCTCGAGGGGGAGCAGGCTAGTTGTGTGAGCAGCAACACTATGAACACAACTGTGGATGGGCACATGGACAAATTGAATGGTCACACAGATGGACCAAGATGCCCAACAGACACTCCAAGCATATCAAGTGAAGAAGAAACAGTTGTGGCAGTACTGCAGACCTGCAATGATGACAGCAGCATACATGGAGATGAAATGGACAGTCTAGGTATCCATATGAATGCACCAAGAAATGCAATGGACATGGTCAGTACTGCATATGGCACCAAGATGGCTAGTAATGCAGATCAGAGCATCAGAACATGTCAGATGAAGGGAGCGATTCAAGACTCACCTCAAGGGCTAGAAAATGAATTGCCTGGCCCTACTACACCATGGAGACAAGTAGGCATTGGAGATGCCAACATATCCATTCCATGAAATGTGCCACTCAAGACATCAAGCACCCCAAATCAAAATGGTACCTTTGGAGGACTGGCAAGCACAGACAAGGAGTCTGCTACAAAAGATGTTGAGGGAGAGATGGCTGGTGGTGATGACAAATGAAACAATGGCAGAGACAGCACAACAAGCAGCAGCAACATTGACTTGATGCAAGTCAAAGCAATGATGCTGGCTGCAGAGCATCAGCATGCACATCAGAGACAGAAACCAGACAGCAACTTACCTGTGTTGTCAGGACCACCCACAAGCCTCCAAGGGCATTCCCGCATGCTCATACGACCCAAACATCGCTGAGGAAGTATCAAATTCAAATCTAGAGATGTCAGCAGGACTTGAAAGCTTGAAATGCCCACAAACAACTTGGTAACATGATGTGGCCAATTCCGCATCATCGAGAGGGCATCGGGACATGCCCAGACCTTACCACAAAGTCACAGAACCTTACCAATGACTTCACGAAACCGACCAATCATCGATACATGCCAGAAACAGTGGGGATGGCCCCAAAGCATTGCAATCAATGAGGGGACAATGTGCTGATCATGTACACCATAGTGACTTTCCAAATCAGGCAACTATGCTTGTGCACATGAAAGTGTCACACCTCAGACCAAAGGCTGAGCCCAACTGCACCATGAATCATATCTAATGTTACCTCTGCAAAGTTGCTACTATACAGGTATTTTTCATTTTACCTATTTTCTTATTCTTTGAGTATCTACATGCACTACCACTTGAGGGGGAGTGTTGGAGTTATTAGATCAATGGTGTGCTGTTGCATAGCCACCATATTACATAAGCACATAGCACACACTTACAATATTCATATCACTGTAGTTTCTACTTAGTGACTACTAAGTATTCTACAGATTCTACTTCTACATCTACTATGGCATGTGTTGGATCTGTCTGGTCTAGCATCTTGTGGAGTGGGCCTGCAACATCATTGTTAGGTTGCATTACAATGTATAAAACAGCAGCTGAATTGTTCACCAGCCACTGCATAAGATTTAGCACAAGAACTCTACAAGGACATGGGGTTAGACATTGTACACACAAGTAGGATGGAACCTGTACTCTAGAGGCTGTAAAGCACACACAAATATAAAGCACTAGTCGATTCTTAAGGTGGAAAGCAACAAGAGAATAGTGGTGCTTCACAGATGGTTCATATTAGCCTTCATGGTCATAAACACTGAAAAAAGCAGATTCATGCATGAATGATGTCCATTGCTGGTCAAGCCCTGATTCTTGCGGAATAAGACCAAGTTGGGCAAGTTCAGGCAGGGCAGGCAGCATAGCTTGAGGTCCATGTGGATGCAGGTTATCAGGTTGAGCTTGGTGTAGGTGGGGAAGAGGATCCACGGGCTGACATGGGTGCAGTTGCACATGCGAGTGTGTGGACATGGACGCATGAGCTTGAGGCGAGCTTCGATGAAGCACACTATCATGGGAACAGGGGTCGTCATAATTAGACGATGAGAAAGGTGTCAAAGGATGTGCTTGTTGGCCATAGCAATGTTGATGCGGATGATGCCCCCGAGAATGAGCCTGTGAGCCAACAGCCGAAATATCGGCCATTGGGTACGGATCAGACAGCTCAGGCAGCAATGCACACGTAGATAGTTGCGGACCGGGCCCATCATAGGCCGGCACCTGTGGCGGCACAGGAGTAGGGTGTATCTGCAGTGGTGCCGGAGGCGGCTGCATAACCCAAGTTGGCAATCCTTGTGGGTGCAATAGACCAGTCGCAGAACCCGATTGCTGAGGCCATGAGGAAGCGAACTGTTCACGACCATACGACTGCAGCACCGCATGTTGAACCTGATCTTGCTTTTCCTGGCGATCAGATTCTTGACTACTCGACCGCTTCATCGACTCCAGTGTATTCAATGGTCGCTCCGACACCCCATCTGTCGCCTGGCCCTTCATAGACACGATCTTCATCCGGCCCGCAAAGATAGCCAATTCATCGTCATCGTCATTCTCAGCGACATGCCACTGCTGGCCCAATTCGTGCGGGATATCGCCCTGTGCATGAAAGAGAGCACTTTGTGCCTTCTCCATCAACTTCTTGATGATGGGCTATCGTGCAGATCAGTACCTAGGTACCAGCTCACAAAACGGACAACTCACAAATGCTTTTAGTGCTCTCCGATTTTGGGACGAAGCTCGTGAAAAAAGAAGACAAGCATCATGAAGCTCTTTCATTGCACTGGATGCCATAGGCGACCGTGGCCCACGTGTCACGATCGTTCCAAACACGACCTAGCAGAACGATCATGTAAACGTCGAATGAGCAGGAACAAAACCAAAAATGTAGAGAACTAACAGCGGCCGAAAAAGCATACGTCCATATAGCCCAAATCCTAGCAGTAAGTTTTGGATGGAGCTCGTATTGCACCTTGACTGTATGCAAGATCGTCAAAGATGCCCGATACGCTGCAAGGAATGATGGCGTGTATGGACCGTCCAGTGGATTGGTGGGACTTTGGATGATAGCTTGCGCAAAGTAGCCCCGATGGATGTAAAGCAAGACTAACCAGACAAAGTCACCGTCAGCTCAACAAACCTTACCAAAAATATGAATGAAAACCACTCACTGACTTCCCGCGAATTGGACATGACGAAACGGCCCATAGACTCCATGACATCCATACCTTTGTCTGTAGCATTTGCTGAGACACCGCCAGATGAAGCAGCAACAAACTCTTCAACCGCTTCAGTAACAGGGAAACTGCGCACTTTGCGGTCGAGCTCGAGGATAGTGGAATAACTCGGGGGGTCGGAAGTCAGCGTTCGGTCAGCGACATCTGCAACACAGTCTGACGCGAACCGAAAAGCCCAAGATCCATCTGTAGGAATGCCGAGCAGTATGAATATGGGAACGGTGAGTTATGACGTAAACTAACAGAAAGATTGTTTATCACTGCCGATATGAACTTTATCATGCGGCGACCCTCCCCCAGGGAACTGGCAATCAATGTATGGAAGAGAGAATGTCGGAGGTCTCCCAGCTTCAAGACACTGCAGGAACACCACCACAATCAACGAGTACATAGACAGATATAAACCCAACTTACGTTCCAAACATCTGCCACAAACACATCCCAGAATACCACCCGTTGTCTTGTGGCAATCTTATCAGAGAGCCCCCACCTGAGACCATCTCGATCTTGGAACCACAAAACCTCGATCAGATTGTTTATCTGTCGCTCATCTTCGTCAGTACTTACGAAGTCCAAGCTGACCGAATAGCATATGAACATCATACATGGACAAAACTGAACACGAACAGCCTCACCGTGTGAGCCAGATGTGCAGCCAGGGTCACCAATGACCACGATGTCTCCATACTCGTTTCCTTGCCCACCAACTCATTCCCGCTTACAGCATTGTAAAAGCTGAGAAGGTGCAACGCTTGAATGGTCTCCAAAGACGGTTTCTCCAACACAGACTGAAGACAGATTGCTGCACGCGCACATTGGTAGTAACGTTCTGCCTGAGCGTTGCAAGGTTTCTGCTTCGGATCAAGTAAAGCGCCAATCGCAAAAACAAGTAAGAGGAGGCCGAGTCGGTGGGGGTTATTTTCCGCTTGCGTAACATCAGATGCGCCATTCACATAGTACGCGGGTAGCAACTCAAGCAACATCTGATCCTTAGACACACTCTGAAATAGCCAATTTGCTTGTTCAAGGTAGACATCTGTTAAATGACGCGCTTCTTCTCCGGTGGGAAGGCAGCTGACCAGCTGTTCTATGTTCGGGGTTGATGGAGCGGGTTTACATGGGAGATCCGGTACAAAATTTTCAACTTCCTCTGGACTTCTCGAATCCCTCGCCGAATCAGACAAACTGTCAGCGTCAGCAATGCCTTGGGAGGGCATACTATCGACCTGGACGATATTATTACAGGGGAGACCGGGTAAGCTTGGCTCTAGCTCACCATCAGTAGGCACTGTAAACGTCGAATCTGAGCAAAAGTATGCGCATGACTTATCTGGTAATACTTACATGTGAACCTCCCGTTGGTCCAAAGAAGCGAGATGTACCACCATCCGAGATAGACAATGTGCCCAACGCTTCCAGTAATCCAGGGGGGTGGTTTACGATTGTGGAGTCATCAACAGAGGGTAGACCGGCGTCATTATCATGTTGGAACGCTCCCAAGAGGTCAGGTCGAAGAAGCGGGTGAGGTTCCGTGGAATGTTGGCCTTGGAGCTCAGTCAGGGCACTTTCCAGTTGCCGAATTCGCGCGTTCATTTTTTCCATCCGATGGTGGAGATTTTCTGTCGCCGCAAGGACGAACCTGCATTACGGGCGCTTGAAAATAATACGTGAACAACCATAGATAGATCATACCGAGTACCTTGACCTGTGGAGAGGCTTCCTGTGGACAGAGGGTCGATGGAGCCATGTGAATGCAAGGACAATGAGCCAAAGACACATACCATTGGGGCATAATGCTGCGCAACCCCTTCGCTATAAAAGTGTGCAGAAAAGCATTAGTTATTGATGGAGTGCAAGAGGACTGAGGAAGGAAAAGAAAATATTATATACTCACCTGACAGGACTGACAAGGAATCTGCTTGTCACACTTAATCTTGAGCCTTTAGATAGACCAACGAGAAGTCAGCAAACAAGCTTTACACACGTGTGCTCGAATGACACGCGATGATCACACACGCACCTCCTGCATTCAGCACACGAGATCTGTCCACTGTTTCTCTTCTGTTCGATCTCCCGTGCGTGGCTTCCGTCGAATCCGGACTCCTGAAGGTCTCTGCGACTCGACTTGTGCTTCAAATTGGGCTTTGTTGGCACAGGCGGCATGACTGTAGCTAGCAAAGATGAGAAGTCGTCGCTAGACTATTTGAAGCGCCAGTAGCTCGCCAGAGAGCCACCTCAGGGTGAGTGGCATCAACGTCTGTCCGGCTGAAAAATGACCCGGACCCACAAATCCCACAGAATATTGTTTCACTCACGGGTGCTCTTATGTAACAGTGTAAAACTTGGGATCTATTACATAATCCACGCTGTAAACGTTCATATTTCTGGAAAGGTGTTAGTTTATATTGAAGGAGACTCGTCAATCAAGGTGAGATCTGAACGAACAATACAATACCAATCAAACATTACAGGCCATCAAAACTGACTAAAAAGCTTTGTCATTGAATAGCCCACACTATGCTAGTATTATAGTCTCAACGTAAGATCACTTTGCAAATAAACTAGATGATAACGAGAAAACAACAAGAGAAGAGTAGCATATCACACGTAGTTCATATTAGCCCCTGTAGTCGTACCCATCGAAACAACCGGACTCGCGCAAGAACGAAGTCCACCGTTGGTCAGGTCCCGATTCTGGTGCAACGAGACCGAATTGGGTAAGCTCGGATGGGGCAAGTGGTATAGGTTGATATTGAGGAAGATGCGAGGGTGTGGGTTGATGCTGAAAGGAATGTGGTTGTATTAGACCGCGTGGGTGTGATTGCCCATGCGTGTGATGGGTGGATGGTTGAGGTTGAGGCCGACTTTGGTGATGGTGCGCACTGGCGCTAACGAGAGTGTCACCATAATACGGTACAGTCGATGACATAGCAGTTGTCGAACGACAATGACCGTCGTGGTCATATCGGTCCTGGTACCGATGACACCCTTGAGAATGGGCATGCACGCTGGAAGCTGAAAGATTGGCCATCGGGTACGGATCAGACGACTCGGCCAGCCATCCAGACGTGGACGGACCACCACGTACTGACACCTGAGATGGTACATGAGAAGGTATTTGCCGTGCTGTCGGTGGTAGCTGCATGAGCGTAGACTGGAATGAAGCATCCGGGTAAAGCGTCTGACCCCAAGTCGGTATCTCTTGCGTTCGCTCCAGACCAGCCACCGACCCGGGCTGCTGAAGCCATGAAGAACCCAACTGTTCACAACTGTACGGCTGCAGCGCCACATGCTCAATCTGACTTTGCTTTGGCGGTGACATCAGTGTTGGACTACTCGACTCCCTGGCCGACCCATCGGAATTCGGGGACCGCTCCGACATCCCATCTGGCGTCTGTCTTTTCATAGACACGATCTTCTTCACCCGGCCCGCGAAGATATCCACTGCATCATCACCCTCATTCTCAGTAACGCCCCACTGCTGACCCAATTCGTGTGGCATATCGCTCTGCGCATTATGGAGAGCATTATGCGCCTTCCCTCTCAACTTGGTGATGATGGGCTATCGTGCAAATGAGTATATGCGAGTACAAGCACACGAGACCGACAACTTACGAGTGCTTTTTGTGCTCTCCGACTATGTGACGATGCATTGGAGAAGAGATGATAAGCATCATGAAGCTCTTTCATTGCTTCGGATGCCATAGACGACCGCGGTCCACGTGTCACGATCGTTCCAAACACGAACTTAAGACATAACCATCATGAGAACATCGAAATAGCAGGAAGAAAACCAAAAATGTGGAGAACTAACAGCAGCCGAAAAAGCATACGTCCATAGAGGCCAAAGCCTAGCAGTGAGTTCCGGATGGAGGTCGTATTGCATCTTGACTGTACGCAAGATCGTCAGAGACGCCCGACGCGCCGCCAGGAAGGATGGTGTGTATGGACTGTTCAGAGGATTGATAGGATTCTCGGTGATAGCTTGCACAAAGTAGCTCCGATGGATATAAAGCAAGACTAACCAGACAGAGTCGATCATCGTCAGCTGAATAAACCTTACCAAAAATATGAATGAAAATAACTCACTAACTTCCCGTGCATTGGACATCATTAAACGGAGCATAGATTCCTCAATGTTCTCGTCTGCGGGTTTCGCTGGGACAGCGCCACGTGCAGCAGCAGCAAACTCTTCAGCAGCTTCAGTAACAGGGAAATTGCTCACTTTACTGTCGAGCTCGAGGATAGTGGAATAACTCGGGGGGTCGGCACTCAGTGTTCGGGCAGCGACATCTGCAACACAAATCGATGCAAACCGATACACCCAAGATTCAACTGTAGGAATGCCAACCATTATGAATATCGGAATGGTGAGTAAAGACGTGAACTAACAGAAAGACTGGCTATCGGAGCCAATATGGACCTTATCATGCGGGGACCCACCCCTAGGGAACTCGCAATCAATGTATGGAAGAGAGAACGTTGGAGGTCTCCCAGCCTCGAGACACTGTAGGAGCACGACCACAATCAACGACTACATAGACAGAAATAGACCCAACTCACATTCCAAACATCTGCCACAAACAGATCCCAAAATACTACCCGTTGTTTTGTGGCAATGTCAGGAGAGAGCCCCCACCTGAGACCATTTCGGTCTTGGAACCACAAAACCTCGATCAGCTTGTTTATCCGTCGCTCATCTTCGTCAGTACTTACGAAGTCCAAGCTGACCGAATAGCATATGAGCATCATACATGGACTGAACACGAACAGACTCACCGTGTGAGCCAGATGTGCAGCCAGGGTCACCAATGACCACGACGTCTCCGTACTTGTTTCCTTGCCAGCCAACTCATTCCCGCTTACAGCATTGTACACGCTGAGAAGGTGCAGAGCTTGAATCGTCTCCAAGGATGGCTGCTCGATCACGGACTGAAGACAGATTGCGGCATACGCAAGTTGATGGTAACGTTCTGCCTCCGTGTTTCCCGGTTCCTGGTTCGGATCAAGTAAAGCACCAATCGCAAAAATGAGGAAAAGGAGGCCGAGCCGGTGTGCGTTATTTTCCGCTTGCGTAACATGAGGGACGCCGTTCGTGTAGTAAGCGGGCAGCAATTTAGTCAAGATATCATCCCCGGACACGCTCTGAAATAGCGAGACTTCTTGACCGAGGTACACTTCCGCCAAATAACGAGCTCGTTCCCAGTCAGGCAGGTAGTCGTTAACCAGGTCTTTTACCTCCAGAGTCGAATGAGCGGGTTTAAATGGGAAAGCCGGTACAAAAATTTCAATTTCCGGGGGTAGCCCTGGACTGTTCGAGTCCCTCGTCAAATCAGGCGAACCGTCAGTGAAGTCTTGAGATGGCTTATATTCGATCTAGATGCCATCATTATAGGGGAGACCAGGCAAGCTTGGATCTAGCTCACCATCAATAGACACTGTTAGAGTCAAATTGAAACATAAGCACACGTATGACTTGTGGCAATACTTACTTGTGAACCTCCTGTTGGTCCAAAGAAGCGAGATGCGCCACCCTCCGAGACAGACAATGTACCCAACGCTTCCACTAATTCAGGAGTCTCTTCGACGATGGCGAGGTTATCGCCGACGTCATCGTCACGTTGAGATGCCCCCAAGAGGTCAGGCCGAAGAAGCGGATGTGGTTCCATGGAATGCTTTGCCTGGAGCTCACTCAGTGCATCTTCCAGTTGCCGAATTCGTTCGCTCATTTTGGCCAGCCGACGGTGGAGGTGTTCTGTCGCCGCAAGGACGAACCTGCGTTACGGGCGCTTAAATGATGATCGGGCGCGAAAGATCCATAGATAGGTCGTACCGAGTTCCTTGGCCTGTGGAGAGGCTTCCTGTGGACAAGGGTTGGACGAAGCCATGGGAATGCAAAGACAATGAACCAAAGGCACATACCATTGGGACATAATGCTGCGCAACCCCTCCGCTATGAAACGCGTTAGTTGTTGATGACTGGCGCAGGAGCGCCAACGAAAAGAGAAGAAAATAGTTTATACCCACCCGACAGGACTGGCAAGGAATCTGCTTGTCACACTTAATCTTGAGTCTTTAGATAGACATAGGGGACCAAGGAGAAGTGCGGAAGTCAGCAAACAAGCTTCATAAAGGCGTGCTCGAATGACGCGCGATGATCGCACACACACACCTCCTGCATTCAGCACACGAGATCTGTCCACTGTTCCTCTTCTGTTCGATCTCCCGTGTATGGCTATCGTCGAATGCGAATTCGTCGAGGTCTCTGCGGCTTGACTTGTGCTTCAACCTAGTCCTTGTTGGCACAGGTGGCATCACTGAAACTGGCGAAGATGGGAAGCTGTCACTAGGCTCGGACTAAGTATGTCCTTGGGAAAATGACATTTCAAGCAAATTTCAAGTGGTAATTCAATCTCTCGTACACACAAATAACGTGGTGAATACAGAGTACGATTACGACCAAATTCCACAGCAAAACCCTTCATTGTGAGGAAACCCGAGTATATTACTGACAGCGAACACAGGTCCGTCCACATGCCAATTGATACCTTGGTCGCATGCATCCCTGCAGGACAAGAAACCTCCAGTACTGGCACTTTGCAGGCGTTGACTGCCCCACCCGTTTGTTGACTCGGCACCATGTGAAAATTTATTTACAGGCACGCGGTGCCGGCCCAGTGGCACGTGGCAGTGTCACCTGTCAAGAGCCCACTACTCAAGCTGAAACACAACAGACGCCTTTGGAGACAACACTGGAAGGTTCTGCATCTGTGATTGAAACTGCCGCGCTTCCTTGGCTACTTGCAAGTAATCGATTTGATTCCCGGATGTTCATCTTTGGCGATTGCCACTTCTGACACTCCGCCGGGCCCCTGATTGGCTACTGCAGTATATCACGCTTATCATGCTGCCCAGGGTTGCTGGATCATGTGAACGTGTAAGGGGAACGGAACATTCCGCGACGTCGTTTCTCAAGTCGACTGCTGCCGATAAGTACATACATGTGTACTTACGTCCGCGACCTACATACACTTGGACAGGCAAGCAATCCCCAGGCATTACCATCCCGAGAATGTAAAGCCTTGCATACAGTCGCCACATCTTGGAACGCCCACCATCCTGACGTACACCACATGATCATGTCCGCTGCGGACGGTAAGTTATGCTACTTGCTGTGGCACGACCATCCTAGGATACCTCTCCATGTGCGTGTACTTCCTACGCCGTAATTACGTACTTACGGTCCAACACGTTGAAAGTCACTTTAGATGTCATCTAGGCATTCGAGCGCCAAGTGGCAAGGTAAAAGAAGGGGCATGAAAGGACGCAAAGTCTCTGTCTATCTCACTAGAATCCAAACCAAACTTTATTCCCCCAGATTAGCCCGATCCCCCACCAGAGGCTTCTCCCTGGAAAAATAAGACAAAGCCCTCTGCTTGACGTCAAGGCCCCCACTGTATCAATTGCAAAAACCAGCTGCTACTAGAGATATGGAACTCACTTACCAGAAAGAAGAATGGATACGCCCGTCTGAGCATGCATTCCTTACAAGAGGCTATGCTATGCCCTAAACACGTCCGCCGTCCATATGTTTGTCTTTGATCAATCTAGAAACACGGAAAGAAGAGCTATGCTCGGCGGGGGCTGCCGGACCCACATCAACCGACTGTGATTAAAAAGAAAAAGTTCTCTCGATAACTTACCATTTCATACAGCCATTCTGGAACGCCATCGTGGAATGGGCGCGCAGTACATCAAGCCTCAAGCGCAGGCCTTGCGTGGCGATGAAGCGAGTTGGACAGAAGAAATCAAATTGCCGTGGGTTCTAGTAGCTCAGCGTTGGTAGCTACTTTAGTCCTGGCGTAAGAAACTTTTCCAACGGACTCTAGTAATATGTGTACCCCTGTGACGACAGACTCATTGCCGAGGGACGACGGTGGCTTGGTTTATAGGCGCTAGAGATCTGCTGCCGCTCTTGAATGAATTGTTGAAAGTATTGAAGAGTAGCAGATAGCAATAATGAGCAACAGCTTGATATGATATGAAATGAGTCGAACGGAAGGAAAGCGTACCCTCGAACCATCGTTTCCATACCGTCCTTCTGATTCTGTCAATGTGAGATGTCCACCATCCGTGGTCCGAGAGAACAATGCGGGAGAGAACGTCAGCCAAACCCTCCGCGGTCCGTAGAATCACCTTCCACAAAAAAACAATGGCGATAAAAAAAATGAACACCACACAAAAGGAAGAGAAACAGGCAGAGAAGTGAGAACTCGTCGTCCGTCCGTTTTTCCGTTCGTTCGGAATTCACCCTCCCACGACCAACTTTCCAGACGATCAAGAAAACAAAAAAATACGCATGTTGTCGCGCGCCACGGCAGACAGGAACGCCCCACGACCCGCAGTCCTGCAAGGCGAGTGGCATGGTAGTAGCGCTAGCCATCTTCATCGCTCCCAATCCAAACTACGTCGCATTCCATGCGGCAGATGTAAAGCTGTGATCCAGCACGACAGTCGCGCGCCATGGAGCGTGGTCAACAAACTAGTGAGCATGCACTGGGAAGCATGTCCGGGATCACCACATGTCTTGCTCGGAAAGCTCCCGCCACCGACGTCGGGGACACATCCCATCCCACTCGGTCCCTCGACATCATCGATCGTGTCCTCCGCCACGCCTGCAATACAGGGTACCTCGAAAAGGAACGATGACCAGCGCAATTTTTCTGGGCCAACAAGAAATACGTCCTCGACAACAGCAGCGGGGTGGGAACGCAAGCGCAAGACGGAGGAACAACGAAAAAGAGAGCTGGAGGAGGACGAATTTACGACGAATGTTACAGTGACGAGCGTCACCTGCGTCGGCTGCAACAAATCAATTAGCCTCGATAAAAGATCTCGATACTACCCTGGCTTATGGGTCAAGCACAGGAACAAATGTCCGGACGTCCAGAGATTGAAGGTACGGTATCCCATACCCCCTAAGCGTAATAACTCGCGTGGACTGATACCGAGCGTCGTTTACACAGCGCGCCGCCAAGTGCGGTGAAAATCACCAGCTCCCCCACGCCGAAGGGTCTGTACCTCCGCCACCCCCGAGCACAGTAGCATCCAGCCCCACAGGCTCGGTTACGCCGGACACTGGATTGGCCAGTGACCACAGAGAAGGTGAATCCCGCAACGGCATGGGGACTGAGTCGCGTGCCGAGTTATTACACCGCAACGATGAGAGGAATAATGAGAGGAATAATGCCATGACCGCGGCTACTAGGGCAAGCGGGCCGTATGGTGGACAAGACTGGCCCGACTCTTGGGAGTCTGACGAAGATGAAGAAGAGGAGAGAGATTCGGCCCCCCACATCCCCTTCCCCAGTAAGTTGTACTTCCGTTCACTTATCGACCTGACCAATGCTGACTCCCGAAACCGTGACTTCTTTCACCATTCCTCAATCTGATGTGGATGCGTCGCTACCGCCCCAGGGTTGAATGGGATGTTTTACGAGCAGACTCGCCACTCTGAGCCTTGGAAGTATCGCTACGCCACCGAAAAAGAAATCCAAACGAACGTCTATGCAAGCAACGGCGTCATCAAGAAGGTATGAGATGAAACCACATACTGGTCGACTGCCACCATAGACATAATCACCACGGGCAGCACCGCCCACCGGACCATGCAGCTAGATGCAGCTCCACCACGTACGGCTTTTTTCTGAACTGTGTCTGTACGAATATGTGAGGGACAGATAATTACTGATCGAGGGTTTGAAGTTGCAACGAAATCGGAATAGGATGGCTACGGAACACTGCACTCGTATTCGTCGTGTCTCACGGTCACCGATATCGTCATAGGACTAATTGTACAGTACTTTCTACACCCAAGGACCCGCTTCTGTGAGACCTGCAAGACGGCGGGTTTATGTGTGAGGACGAGTTCGTTTGATAAAATTTTATAAAAATTTCCTCGACGGTAAGTATGTTTGTGCCAGATGCTTCCCGCATGGCGGTGCCATCACCACCCCGCCTCGAGGATTCAACGCGGAGTAGTGAGGGTATGCCATCCTACTAATACGCTGCATCCCACCCGCTTGTCTGTCATCCAAACCCATATCCCCTTACCATGGAGTCGAAGCCGTATTTCGAAACTGTCAAAGTAAGGTTCCATGAACCCGTTCTCCCAGCACGCAGCAGCCAGGATGTAACATTACTTCCAACTTAGTCGTTTGCGGACGTTCCCATTACTGAAGACGGTGTGGAAACGCATTCTTTTCTGGAAGCCTCAGACGGCCTAGTCAAGTTATTCGGTGCGACACCATTTCCCTTGATTACGTCCCATCTGGCCATCTCGTCTCAAACTTGGATATGACTGGTTATTTCACATACACGCGCGGCCACACACGCAGACCTGCTGGGTTCAGGTGTCTTCGGATTCGTGCAGGCAGACATAAGGGGCAACATTGGGGTAATGTGTTTTCTTTTCCGGATTTCCATCTTCTGCCACACACGCTGACACGACTCTTCTTCTTCCCGATTCACTTTTTCTGTGACTGAAACAGGGTGTTCGGTCACGGTATCAGAACGCTTCCGCCAGTTCTATCACACTTGAGAATCTCGTCCGAAGCGAAACGTCGACGGAGCAACATCGTCATGCAACCGGTTGCCTTGTGCGCCTTACTCGGTGAATGACAATACTCAGTTTGTTCTTGTCGTGTTCACGCACCAACTTACCCCGATTTGTCAAAACCGTTCCAGGGGACTGACATTCTTGTGCAAGGCATTGCAACACATGCAGAACGAGCCCTCCACCGAACTACACGTGTGTTTCAAACGTGCATATGACGAGGTGTTGAGACATCATCACTCCTTCATCGTGCGTTCCTTGGCTGCTGTACGTCATACTTCATGGCTTCCTTCGTGTTTGGGCAATGCCGGGCTCGAATGCTCGCTGATCACTGTCGGCACGCTCGGTGACACGGATCTTTTTTAGGTCGCCGTTCGCGCAGTTCCATACCGCCGAGACTTTATTGCCCGCATTTCTCAAGGTGGCGACCGAGAGAAGTTTGATTCAGAGCTCGGAAAGTGGCTCGCTGGGTTAGATGTCATCGTGAAACGCCTCAAAGCCTTTATCGAGGAGGGAGGGTATGGAAGGATTTGATGAGTCAATCTGAGCAGTTTCGGTGCATGTCAAATGAGGAATCCCAGCGAATTATGGTCTTATGATTTTTTTTCGGACAAATCGGTCGAATACCACTTATGATGTTAGGACGGTTGGAGATACTTGCCTAGCTTGCTCTACAAATGGATACCGTCGTAACACTGCTGGGACGTCGCTCGAGGTCCGCGGAATGGGAGGCCGCCGCAAGTGCGTATTTACGTCGCAGCCTATCGAGCGTAATCGCGGCGTGGCCCTGCGAACAGTGGTGGTGCCAGAGTTATGTAATATAAAATTGGGAAGAGGTTTCCCTCCAGTGCGGGGCTAGGGCAGGAGATGGAGTTTCCAAGCTGAGGTGATATCGGTATGAGCCAGGAAGGTCGGATGAGACATGTCATATATGACCTTGCTTCCCCTCGTTCTGCAGGACCCCTACCCTAGAAGCTAGAGCACCCACTGCGCCTCTCGAGGCTTCGTCTGTAGTTATAATCAGATTGATAGACAGAAGACACCACCGGACCCCAGCATTGCCGATTGAGGACGTGCCTCGAGGACATGTACCTTATCGCGATCGACAACCCAGTACTCGTGCGTCTAGAATGTACGTACACAGACAAAACCCAGTTGGGAGAGACATACTATGTGACTCAGGGGTGTTTCATGAAAGAAAAGAAAAGATATGGACATGACCATATGGGTCCTTTTTCTTTTTCACCATGTCTGCCCGCGGCGATCAATTGAAATCATCGACCGAGGGAAGACAACATTCCGGATGGAGCCCAACTGACCCATGCAACGGCTACTGAGAAAACCATTCTTGTACTTTCACACGCCATGTTGGAAGACACAGCATGGCGACCTACCATGGAGGGCTCGACGACCACACTCCAATGGGGGATAAATTAGATGATACCGTTGCGCTTACCTCCAGTGCGGCGGAGGCTGATAGTGAAACAATAACATCGAGATCGGAGCGATAAGATGCGGGTGGCAGCATGGTGAGTGTGGGACCAGTTCGAGCGAGTCATGACACACTAAGCTGACATAACTCACCATGTGGATGCGATTCTGGATGGGGCGACAAACATGAAGCGAGGAGAGAGTTCCGCGTTAGACCCGAGAGATTGCGAATATGTAAAAGAAGGGCGAAATGAAAACACCGTCCCGGAAACTGTCTAGCTAGAACTAGACCACATCTATAGCAGTGCAGAGTTAGCTCCGCATCACATCACGACAACAGAAACAAGAGTGAAATGTGATTTCACCTCACAGAACAGCCCATTTGATATCTCTTTCTGGAATCATGTCACTTTCTTTTACCCCGTCAAGACGGTGAAACGTGATCTCGTCAGTCTTCCGCGGAAACAACACAAGAGGGGGCCATGGATACGGGACACAAGTATAGTGAGACAGCTGTTCAGGGAGGCCCGACAGGTATGTCATAGCGCGGAAGTTTGCCTCCGCGCACGGAGTGGATTTGATTCTCCGACTGAAAAGAAGCGTGTGCCGAGGCGGGGCAGACAAGCGGCGGATGTTTCGAGGACGTTAGTGCCTGAATTATGAAGTCTGTCGGAGTTTCAAAATATGTCCGTGCGAATTAAGAGTTATATGTTTCTCGAATATCGAAACCTGTGACATATTTTTTCTCTTCCTGTTTCTGTAAATATACGCTTTGGACCCGAACTAGCCTGGAACGACGCATATTAAATCCCTCTGCCCTCTTCCCTCTTTCCACTTCCTCTTCCCCCCCCTTCCTTACATCTCTCTCTTACTACTCAATGCCTCAAGATAATAATATACAGATCGACACCCCGAGGTCAGTCCCGTTCACGCCCATACATCAGGCCGATCTTGACTCATCGTCGTGTCCAGGCATTCCATGTCTCCAGAACCATCCTCTCCACCCTCGTAGGTTGTCCCCCCTCGTCCCTTCTTCCTCACCCATGATATTCCTAGTAATACCCGCAAACGTAAAGCGCCCCCTGAAGAAGCCTCTTCCAGTGCCACAAACGGATCAGTCCCAGGCACTCCTTCAGTCCCCAAGGGTGAATACCAGACAGGTCGTGTCATCTGCGAGGTATGTGAAGAAGGGGTCTCCTTCAGAGACGAAGCGACCGGTGGATTTACCTTGAAACATTGGGATGCCCATCGCCAACAGTGGTGTGTCCCGGTTCTCTCTCTCTCTACAAATGCTTTGTTTGACTTGATCACTCTCCACAGCGCAAATACCACCCAGACCGTTCCTGAGCCTGTTATTTATACTCCAGAGAGCACAGCAGAGGCTCTCGCAAATCCGCCTCCCAAACGGCGTCGCGCCAAGCGCACCGAGGAGGAAAGGATCGATTACCTCCGCGCTGACCCGTACGTCGCACAGTTTGAGGCATACCGTGTATTGTGTGCTTCATGCGATAAGTGGATTCGTTTGCGCCCTAACTCCACGTACTGTTCCATTCCTTGGGACGCACACCGCAAGAGTTGCTTATCGAAGAAAATGCAAGTGAAACAAACGATTCTACCTGTGATTATCGAACCTATAACTCCACTTCACAGGACTACCAAGAATGCTCATGCTCTCGACGAGCGTAATGCGTTCTTTTCCAACGACCCTGGCGTCCGGAAGGTCGATCGCGAGCGTATTCTGTGTAACAGATGTGACCGCTGGGTGGCCGTGAACCCAGAAAACCATATGCAAGCAGTGCAAAAATGGCTGCAACATCAATCAACCTGTCAGAAGTCAGTGGGACCATCAACACCGGCTCATAGCCAACCTCAAGCATCCTCATCTAGTTCTAGGTCTGTTCGGAGTCTTAAATTATCCTGGTTCATGGATGCTGACAGCGCCGACGATGCCGGCAGGTCCGCAAACCCAGAGAATATTAGTGTCCCCCCTCTCACGGGACAACGGGAATTATCCGTTCTCCAACCGACTGGCATAAAATCCAGCACCGAGGCTCCCTCGTTAACTATCAAGCCAAGTAACATACCCCCAAGCTCTCCGGGATCGTCGTTCAAGGATTTGACTCCAACGAATTTCCCTCCAGTACACGAATCTCGCAGACGCAATGCAGAACAACGAGCGGCAAGACTTCGCGCAGATTCACTCATCGGAGAGGTTGAGCCTAACAGGGTATTCTGTTCTTTGTGTAAGAAATGGGTTCAACTCCGACAAGACAGTTCCTATTGTGCCTACCCTTGGGAACAACACAGGAACAAATGTCAGGCTAGACAGTACGTGTCTTTTTTTTGTGTATTTCTACCAGAGCGGCTTTGGGTGGAATGGTTTATGATGGATGCTGACTGGTCACATCAGTGCGAGACGTGTCCAGAAGGCCGCCAAGCTCGCAGAATCAAGGGATGGAAACGGTGACCTACAAGATAATGACGAGATCGAGAGTGATGGTTCTGCTGAAGATGAACTCGATTCCGATAGAGTGCTTGATCACGAGGGCCTGCTCGAGAGCAGCAAAACAAGTCAAAGTCATGTGGACGAGAAGCGCAAGATAAAAGCTCCGATGTGGATCGCGGATAGTGGTGCAGGGTCGAGCAGTGCCAACGGACGGACCAAAAATCACCCAATACGCTCCGCTCGTCCGAAAGGTAGTGCAGACTCGGCGCACGTGACACTTGAGGGAGTTGCATCGAGTCGTCTACCACGACGACTGACACTTGGATTTGCGGATTTGGACTCTGTCCTAGGCCGGTACGTTCCTGTTTCCTTTACTGGAGTAATGTACTGCCTTTTATCATTCGCTCGCTCAAATCCAGTCTCCCGTTACAGTCTCAATTTTGTCTATTCTTCTATCGCATTTCTGTTCACGACCACCTACGAGCCAACAGACGAAATGACGATTTCGGCCCTCTTGGCATATTTAAATGCGGCAATGCCGCCCGATAAGCACGAAGACTTTGATACCGCCGAGGTTGCCAAAGCCGTTGCCACGCTACATGACCGAGGAGATATCATCTTCGAAGGCGATATGCTCCGTCTTCCTGACTGAGCAATACGTATATACTTGCGATGCGGAAGAGAACAGCTCAGAGAGCCATTCCCTTTCCCTTTTCGTCGGACTGGGCTTTATTATTTGATATCCATTCACGCTTTTGCTTTTTGATTTCCATACCTCGGACTCGCTGATTCGTTGCCACTAATGGCTACTTGTTTATTTATTTCGCATGCCCGTAGGTAGTTTTCTTGGTTCGTCGACTAGGACACTCCCACCTCACGTTACGCTTATGTCATTCCCAAGCTCTTGCCGGTGCCGATCTCGCCGAGTTCACCCCATATGTATACTTCAACTGGGACTTCTTGTTTAGCATGTCATTCCGCGCCACTTGCATGATCCATAGAACATGTACTGCCAAAACAGCATATTTTTTGTACCATACCATACTTTTCTTGGCGTGTTTGCTCCCGGGTCGCTTTCTCCCCTGACAAATGGGAATCGATCGTGCATATATCATTGTCATTCCAGAAAACAGGAGTCCCTGGTTTGTGTGCATAGTGACAGGAACGGAACAAAAGAGAAAAGCATGCACCTTCTAACTTTTTTGCCTCAGACGAGAATAAGTATTAAGATTTGGGAATTACCGCAATATATTACCGCAGGTATTAACCTACTTACCTGTCCCATCCCCGATATCTGCACTGGAGGCCCAAGTACCATGAACTTTAAAAAGAGCGTTTTCGCCAAGGCGGGTCACATGCCAACCTTATCAATCAGCTTACTCGTACGGCAGGGTAGAATAGCTCTGGGAAAAGGTCTAGAATGGGATCCATTGTTCTAAATATTAGTATGGTCAGGGTAGTGTACTTGTCGAACACCGGTCCGGTGGTTGATAGTTCAGTGACAAATGCAAGGTGCTCTGGAAGTGCTTGAATCTCAAATGGGGTATCGACGATTAGGGTTCTCGTCTTAATTGTGTCACCCATGTTGTCGCTGACTTGTCTTCGCCTGATCAATAATCATGGGGCGTGTTAGGTACTAACGTCCGGGGTAGCCTAGATCTGCTTTGTGACTGTACGGTGTAACAAAATGCGTGGAGAACTTGGAAAGTTCCGAAACATGTCGGCTGACCTCACAGCCACGGATGGCGGTTTGTTCTAGCTGCCAAATCTTGGCCTCATGTCATCTGATGAGAGGATCACGCGAGCGGGAAGCATTGTTCAGCAGTTAAGGTTTTGAGCATAATAACTAAACACACCATTTTGTGTTTTCCACTATCTCCAGATACTTCCATATTAGCGTTGCTACCGGCGCCTTCTAGTCCTCGTGCTACGTAGAAATGGAACAAGTTTCCCCACTTTGCCGCCACTAGTTTCGCGAGGAAGATATGAGGAACAAACCTAATCATTCTTCATATCTCCTTGAGTAACGGTCATTGCTTTGGTATGCTGGGCTTTCGGTGGTAAGACGTGAGGCCGGACTTCTCAATTACGCTCATGCTTAGTGGGCAATGCCTCTAGGAAACCTTTATTCAGAGAGAAGACGAAGCACGGCAACATATCTTTCAAATGAATCCTAACACTGAATCCATTCGTTTGGGACTTGGAGAAAAAACCGTTGCACTCAAGGTGGGGAAGGGGCCTCGTGGCGACGAGACGCCGTCCGTGCGATGTACCTCCGTTCAGAGAACGACAGATATTTCCATTTTTGGTCCTACCTTCTTCGGGTCAAGTTGAATGTGCGAAGCGTTCCTCCACCTGTTAAAGATGAGTTTATGTAGATGTCCAGTAAGGTCTCCCACTGAGTACACGTGGTGACGGTTGACTACCTAGTTTTTGTTTCGCCCTCTGTGCTTATGCCAACGCAAGTGGCACGAAAAGAAAGTTAAACTTTGGTCCGTGTAGGAGAATGGGAGGAGGGTTGAGGTTGCGCGTATACCATGTAATTTAGTAATGGTAGTGTTCAAGATACTTGCGGGACGGATGCAAATTTCGACCAATGATCAGTGGGCAAGCTTTACGTCGCACCGAGTAGACGACAGAGCACAAAGTGCGGCACAATCCGTTTCTGGAACTTGGCCCCGGGAGCAAGACATTTTGTAGCACGTTTCTTCTTTAGATCAATTGCCGAAAGCAACAGTCATTTCGCCTCTTGATCCTCCTCCTGTCAACTGTGTCCCAGACATGAGTGAAACCGTCGCCTCACCCAAGTCAAAGCGTCTTCCTACCGATAGGGCACCAGTATGTCATTACTTGTCGTTGTTGCATCCCTCGGTCGCAGTTGGGTCATAGGCGCTCACTGTTTGTTCGCGTGTCCTGCGGGTGACCAACTGCACCATGCGATTCGCAGTTCCATACATCCCTATTACTTCGATTGGACTCAACAGGTCCGTCAGTGCTATATTGCGGCACGTTCGAGCATGAGTCCCACATGGTCATTATTGAGATATGAGATCAACTTCAACGCGGTAGTTTTCCCACCATTGATATGTACCGTGCGATGTAAGTTTGGGAGCTTGTTGTTGTCGTAGAATGAAGACTTGGGGCTCTGCCTATCAGAGCAACATCCTACAACATAACATGCTAGTTAGCCATCAACAACAGCTTGAGGGTCAGGTCCCAGGCATCTGTAAAGCTGGTCCAGAAGAATCTACAGTCCGGAAGCTTATGGAAGATTAGAGCCTCGCTTAGATGCCCTCCAGTCTGCCATGGTTAAGAGATATGTTGCGATGTTCCATAGTGGTTGCAATCCACAGTCAGGTCAGAAGTTTGTTAGAACACAAGAGAAAATTGCCTTCTCACGAGTCTTTGGTCTGCCCATGGGAGACTATTAGAACCCCCTTGTTTGGAGCGGTACATCGAGGGCACAGGAAGAAGAACGCAGATAAGGAAGTGAGACTAGAAATCAGTATTGGCCACGCGTTGCAGTGTGGAGGCTGACTGGAAGTGGAGTGTCCTTGTGCTGTCTGCCGGGCTAGAAGATTAGATGACGCAGGTCGAGAGCCCGTTCAGTTGGAATGTTTGATGCCCAACTTACCGTAGTAACAATAGTGCTGCTCTGCGACTTTACACAACTGCTGGTTGTGGCGCATCGCGCGCATCGGTCGATTTTAGCGGGCGGAAACTTGCCCACCTTGCATCCAGAGATCCGCACCGGGAGTGGTGTCGCATTTCAAGAAGTTTTCATTGCTGACCTGTAAGTAGGTGGACACCTAAGGCACTATTTTTCGGAAGCAATAGACCCCTCCTAGGTAGTATACATAATAGCGATGGGGGGCGGAGTGGTTGAATACGTTATAGCACCTGTTCGTGTGCCCTGTCGTGTGCAGCCGGGAAATAACAGTACAGTACATATTGTATACTAACCTAAGTCGATGGTTCTGAAGACGATTTCAAGCCAATACCGCCGGAATGGGACGGATGAACGTAACGTGGGGGGATAATAAGTCCTCACTCTCTCAACGTATGTGCTGAGAAGGACGAGCTTCATGAGTTGAACCAACGCTTTTTCTTGTGGGAATTTCCGGCATCTGCATTCCCGCTAGTGAGGTTGAAACGATGTTAGGCTCTACACTTGTGTGAAGTCTGCGTGAGCATCCTCCTTCAAAAATGGACTCAGTTCAGAGCTCAATGCATGGATCAACAATCGAAGTACATGTGCTCGACACATGCTGGATTTCGAGTTGGTACCTTCTGTTGATTGATTACCCATAACGATAAGTATTCACGCATGCTCTCATTCGATACAGACAGCGATGCTTCAATTCGTCGATCTGCTCAGGGACTCCATGTATGGTGTTTGGAAAGCAAGCATAGCCGACAGCCCAGCTGTACCTCTGACCGGTGCAATCATTTCTTACACGATCTAGCAGCTGGCTTGCCTCAGTCCAGGTAATCAGATGACTACTACTGGCAGTACTGAAGAGCGCATCTACGGTACATCTGCAGTACTGCCTTTCCATTCAGCACGGCGGTCCTGAGTATCCTCTTACACACAAGCATGTTCGGGTGGGGTATTAGAGAGGGGAGGACCCGTTGCTCGCTGTCAGGCTGTCATGGCAGTCAACTTTATGTGTGAGGTGTTCAGTCTCATCACTTGAAGTGGTGTGGCGGCATTAGAAATTGGTGCTATATGGAGTCCATTCAGAGGATCGAAGTCAAAATTTTATTGGGGGACAGTTAACATGCATGGAGTACGCAGAACTTAAAAATACAATGCTCGTGTTGCCTTCATCTCGCCTTCTGCCTGCGTATCGCATTCCCCAGAGTGGTTCCAAGGGAGCGGAGGCAAATCTTGCAGAGTTGTACATTGACATCCATCATTATCGTGGCCATAGCACGCTGGGTTTTCATCACATGCGGTTTTTTTGCATACTTGACCGGACAGTCGTAGTTATGCCAGGACAGACTGGGAAAGGGGGCAAATTGCTTTATCGCCTCTTCGCGGTCCTTTTCTTCGCCATCGGTTGGGGAGCCTAAGGACAGGGCAGAAACTGAATGTACTTGGAGCCGCCTCATTTAGGGGAATTATACGCTAACCTTGTTTGCCGAGTTGTCGCCTTCAGTCGATTTCGAATATCTCTAGGAAGGAAAGACATAGATTCAAATCTTGTTCTGGTGTTGCAGCGTGTTTTACTCACTGGGCGACGGGTTGGCCTAGACGTTGATGCTTCAGGTCCGCCTTCTGCAAACGTGGCACGCTTGGTGCTCGTTACCGGCCTCCCTTCGGCAGACCTAGCACTATCGTCGTTTTCGTTTGTTGGTTTGGAAGAGCTCGGACTACCTGCTGGTTGGTTTGACAAGGTCGATGAAGCAGTAGGGTGGGCAGGCGCGTCGGGAGGGCGCTTGTCACGAGGCGACTCGGTACCATCATCGCTTTCTGTTGCCAGTTTGGAGAAGTTCAGGCATTTTGGTGGCCGTTTTGCTGAAGTTGATACGGTTGCAGGATGGATAAGCGTATCGGACGGGGGAACCCCATTTGTGTTTAGAATTGTGGGTTCGTGTTCCAAGCCTGTTGCGGATTGCATATCGGGATTCGTCAGTGGGCTACAATCTCCTACTAGGGAGCGAGCAGCGATGGCAACGGCGGTTTCCGAGGTTGGGTGCACTCGTGGCTAGTGACAAATGTATACGGAAAATGTGGTATAAACAATTCCGCTGACCTCGTGAATGCGCCGCGCAAGATTTCGCTCCAGTTGCAAGATCCTTGCCTCGCATTGCTTGATAAGATTGTCACGCTACGGGTACACAAAAGCGGTAATGACATTTGGGTAGATTATATGATGCCAGACCTACCCGTTTAATTTCGTTGTTTTTCTCCACTATTTCCCGATCATGGAGAGCACGAGCCTTCTGCATCAAAGTCGTCACTAGAGTCTTCTCATCATCGTTCTACAAGGGGATGTATCCTGTTGTGGGCACCGAGAAAAAAATGCGGGACAGAAAGCATTTACCAGGTCATTCCTTGTGTACCGCTGAGTGATAGTCGTCGCCCTAGTCGACAATACCTTCTCCGTCGCAACCAATTCCGTGACGCGCGACGTGAGTTTTGCCACTTCTTCCTCGTGTTTTGAGAGGCACCTTTCTATGTCTTGTACGCACCTGTTCTTTTGGTCGAGTTCCCCGTGAAGTAATTGGACTTTAGATTCCATATCCACAATTTGACGCCGTGCCTCGTCTCCTCGTTGCTTCTCCTCCTGTAACAGGGCTTCAACGACACCATCTTTGTGGGCCGCCTCCGTACGCAAAGCCATTAACGTTTCTGTATTAGCATCCCTTTCTCGCAAGGTGGTGTCAAGCTTGGCTTCCAGTAACCCATTTTGTTCTCGGAGATGGCCAATTTCGCTCTTGAAACCACTCGTTACCTCCTGAAAGAACCATCTACCTTGAAGGGCTTACATGATGGAATCGAAACTCACGGATGTACGCAGTTCAGCCGAACGGAGTCGGTCCTACTAATTGTCAATACACTCGCAGATGTCCGGTACTCCGAGTGGTTTACCTGAAGGTTTCCAAGCGCGATGGACTGATCATCTAATTGCTTTTGGAGTGTCTACTTTGGTCTAAGCCGAAAGAGCGCAAGATGAAAGTGAATTCTCGTACCTTAAGGACAACCGAAGATTCGGCGTGCCTCAGGGGAGTCGTTCAGAGCGTACACGATACACTAGGAGACGGCAGGCTCACTTGCTGCGATACGAGTCCGCTTCCTGTTCTAAACCTTCATTCTTCGCGACAACGATGTCCAATTCGGTAGTGACCTTCGATAACTGACGAGACAGTGATACTTCGCGCCTGTGCGCCTCGGCGATCTGGTTTTGCATGGTCTTCAAAGTTTGGTTGGCGGCATCTCTTTCTGATAGGACGAGTTGGTTTTGGTCAAGCAGATTCTTCTCGTGGTTCTTGGCAGCATCCAACCGGACTTCCAGTTCGCGTGAATGGCCTAGCGCTTGGTGCAAGTCTTTGATAGCTTTCTCCGCTCTTGATTAGGGAACAGGGTTTAGAAAAGGATAAAAGTAATATTCCTAACTCACTTTGTTTCCAAATCTTTTACATTTTTTTCTTGGAAGGCAACTGTGTTGCGAAGAAACTGCATCCGGACTTTCTGATCCTCTACAGTTTCCTGGCACTCGGCAAACCTGTGTAATATATGAGTGAGACAAAGTAAGCAGTGGAATGGGAGAGTGTACCGTCGTGCCATCGACGTGAGTTCGGATTCTACCTCTTTCACGCTTCACGCCACAAATTAGTGAGTTCTACAGTGATGCGTCGCCACGTACCGTGCACTGGCCTGACTGAGCCGCTGCTGCATTTCATAGACCTCCGCCGCGGCACGAACAGACTCGTTTTTCTGTTCGTGTAAATAACCTACCAGTTCTGAGATGTGCTTCGCTAAGGTACGCATTAGTGTCGCAACGTTCCGAGTTCGTTGTTAACACACTAGAATGCTGGAGCTGTAGCGCGATATTCTCGACGGATCGCACATCCCCTGCTACCAGACCTTCCAGCTCCAAGACTCGGGATCGCGCTTCGGCCAACTCGGACGCCATACTATGTAATTTGTCACGTAGAAGGTCGGCAACCTGTTGGGCTGTCGCACAATGTTGTCACTGAATCACCCACCCACCATCGAAAACGGTATTGCCTACTTTTCGAGAGTTCTAAGTGCAGTTCCTCCACTGTGGTTCTCATTTCGTAGGTCAATATAAGCTTTCCATCTTCGTCGAATACAGACTCCAGGCCTGAAATACCTGTATGATACATTCACGACCGTTAAACCGAGAGCGTACCTCTAAGGCCGAGTCGAGCCTCAACCCTCAAGTCTACCAAACCGCGCATCGTCTCCCTTGCTTCAGTAAGGAACGCGGCGGATGAAGTCGAAGCAGTTTTCAAGCTTTCTAGTTCAATCTTCAATTCGGAATAGCTGTGCGGGTGATTATGAGCTGATCAGGATAAGAAGTTCAGGAACAATCCATGCTTTTCCTTGATCTTGAGAAGCGTTTGTTTTTGAGCTGTAACGGATATAGAAAGTGCTGTGTTCTCTTCGCTCTTCTTGGTGAGTTGGGCCTCTAATTCTGCGTTGATTTCACGCTGCACGCGGTGATATCACATTTGTCCTCAAGTTCAGCAGAAAACGCGACAAACCTGCTTCACTATCTCCCGTTGCGCCTGACGAAACTTTGCCGTAATCGTCAAGAACAGGTCTTCTTCGGCGTCAGACGTCCCTGTTAGCGAAGCCTCCCCGCACTCTTCCTTGGGCAAGACAAAGCCTTGATCTAGTTCCTTGATAGAATGCTGGAACGTGGAGAAGTCGTGGGTGGGCCTGTGAACGTCTTCTGCGCGTTTCTGGGCAGATTTCAGAGCGATCTATGTGCATATACTCACCTTGGGCCACTGCCGCATAAGACTGCGATACCGACATCATGAAGCAGCTTAACAGTCTCGTAATAGTAAGATACACACCACGCTTTGCACTGTCGGTTTCCCCTCCGCCTTACCTGTTGGAGTAGGATTCCCATTGGCACGTACGCCAGAAAATCTGAACGGGGAACAGTGGTTGTTGGCATTGAACCCCTTCGATTGCGTGTTTACGTGTATCATGGCGTTCTCAGGTAGATTGAAATTTGAGCGCAGAAGGCTGGGACTGGGCAAGTGAAACCCTCGTGACTGCGATGACAGGTTATTACCCGTAAGGAATTGGAAGGGGACCTTGACGTCATGAGAGTCTGTGTCGTTCTGTGCACGCGCGAATTTAGACGGGCCCAGACGCAGTGTAAAGTTGGTTGGAGTTTTATCCATGCGTTATGGGGGAAAGGATACCAGCTGAAGTCAGGAGTCAACGGAGATCTTCGATATCGGGTCACGTGCCCCCACCGCGTCACACTCGGATGCTCGTGGTCCACCGCGAAACCTCCAAGAACTACTAGGTACACCGCAGAGCTACAATAATAAAATATGCTAAATAAATAGTTCTTGATTAAATGGTCCGTGCACCTAAGGAGAACGATATTTTGTAAAATGCCCAATACTTCTGAGCTACCCATCCACCGAGTATACCAAAAGAATATTCTGAATGGATATACTCACTCCGGGAACAAAAGCGTCGAGATATTCTTCGCTTGCTCGTACGAGTTATCACCTCCTATCTGCGATGGTTTTAACGAATTGTATGTCGGGCACAGGTTGTCCCATGCACCTGGCAAGTGGCAAACGTTTGAGTATTCCGCACACCGACTCAGTTACGAGGGCACAAACTTACTAGGAGGTTTTCCGATGTGACCGCCTACGCCGGATGGATTCTCAGCCATAACGACAGCAAAACCACTGCCGGAAAGAGGTTAGCACTTTGCTTGAGTGCCAAGGTAAGATACAACATACGCGTCGAGATGCCAGTCGATATGACTGTGAATATAGGTGAGTATATGTCCTGTACCAAAGAAGATCCTCTCACCAATGCAAAAACCAGGGACCTGCATTGTCCGTCACGAATCGTATTACCATTTGCTGACCCTGGGAACCCGCCGACACGACGTCTCGTCGCACGGGATTCAAGTAGTTAAAGAACGACGTATTCCCGGCACTTTGTACAACATCAAATGCGTGCTATGAGAGACTTATTAGCGGGGATGGCCATGAGAGAAGAGATACACAAACCCCGTGTAAATGAATTGGATGCTGAAGGAACACGGTTCAATGCATAGTTTAAAGAACTTATAGAGCTACTCACGGGACCGCCGAATCCGAGCGTAATCATGGTTAACTCGACCACTTTGTTTGTTTCTAGGGCTATGACACTACCATTTGGCATCAAATCAACGGCACTCTGAGCACCGCTCAGTATCTGTAGCAATACGGGATCGCTCGGAGGTTTGTATTGGATACCGTTGATCGAGTACATGCCACCCGTATTGTTGACCAACAACTTGAGATTGATATCCGCGTTGCCGTACCCTGGAATCCCAGGAACACCAGGGTGGATGAAGGCATGTAAACTGGTCTCCAGCATTGGCATCACGCTTGCCGTATGGTTGGTTGTAGGGTCAGCGATAGGGGCGCCCTGGTATCGCAGAATAGCCGAGTTGACACCATTATTGAACGTAGCGTTTGGAAGGTTGGGTAATGCTCGTATCCAGTAATTGCTAACTGGTTGATCGGCATTCAACACAACGGAATAACGCTGACCCGGGAAAACTTGAATGGAATCAACCAGTAAGGGCTCAGTCAAGATGCCATCTGCCTCTATAACCGTAAATGTGTGCCCGTCGATGGAGAACACGAAGTATGTATCACAGGACATGCCCACCAAACGCAGACGGTAGCGCTTCCCGTATTCGACGTTAATGACGGCGAGGTCGGACTGCGGGCCCCCAGCAAAGCGGCCTAAGCCATTGATGAGAGTTGAGTTGGGATTGACTCCAATGATGTGGTTGAGCACCGGAGCGCTATGGTGGTACCTGAATATTCCGTTACATTTGAGTAGGCATCAAGAAGGAAGATCTAACTTACCAATCTGCGAGAGTAATGACTGTAGTTTCTGCACGGAGGTTAGGTTGAACAGCGACCAGGACACTCCGAAGCGCGTACCATCATCAACATCGTATAGATAAGACATAGGGTCTTCAGGGTCATATATCACAAGAGGGCCCCTAAGCCCATCGCAAGTTTGGGTCGAGTAGTGAGAATGATACCAGTAGGTGCCAGCCTGATTCCGGGCTTCGAACTCGTAAAGGAAGGAACTGTTCTGTGCAATCGGACATTGTGTAACAAATGCAACCCCGTCAGCGTAATTTGATCCGTTCTGAAACAACCCGTGCCAATGCTGATGGGGTATCAGAGATAACTCCAGCGATAGAACCCAAACACTTACGACAGTGGTACTTAGGAACTGGTCTGGATCCGTAAGTTCGTTCACCACGTTGAGGGAAAAACGGTCTCCCTGAAGCGACGCATGAGTCTGGGAATCAATGGCAAGAGATGGACCAGAAGTATACTTTGATAGCCTTGATAAGAGGTCCAGGAAACGTTCCACCAGCCAGAGTTGTACTATCAACCTGTTGAATTTATAAAGCACGCGAAACGCGTTAAAAAGCTACGTACGATCGGTTGAACCCATCAGGCGCAATGTATTTGTTAACGATCCTGAGGTGCGCAGTTGGGTCGATTACATGTGATCGCTGGAGTAATGGCCGAGAGTCTGAGCGAGAAACGATGGCTGCTGCATGCACCTGCCAGAGGAGCGACAAGACGAATGCCAAGGCAGCGTACATCGAGTCGTAACCAAATACTCACGACGACAAAGGGGGTGACTGATGAAGGAGCTGTTTCTGTGCCTCTAGGGCCCTTATGTAGGCGCTGGATCGGCCCTGTGCAACAGAGGCTGAGCCGCCTCCGTTTACTTTACGACTTACCAACGCGACATTGGAGATTGCGGCATGGTAAATGTCATTGTCTAAGCGGTAGAAGCGAAGTAACACCGCAAGTAGACATGTCAATATACATTAACTTGAAGGTAGTATAGGCTTAGACCAGGATACGCGTTGTCCTGTTATAGGCCCGTTAGCCAGGTCATGTTACAGTAAGAATCCAGAATAATAGATACCATAGTGTATCAGCTGGTCTTCCCCTCAAGCTTTATGAGCAGGCTGTCTTGGGATGTCCATATGCTGTCAATCGGTGCCGGTCACTGATACACTCAGAGTGGGCTTGCACAGCCCGACGGGCCAATGTGATCGATTGATCCGTCTCGGCAACATTTGGCTTGGCAAGTGAAAATTTGGGACGGATGGTATTCCGGGAGTCCGGGGAGTCTCGCCTGAGACAATCTCCACCGTCTTCTGTTTTTCTGGTCCACCGGCATCAAGATGCAAACGCGTACGCTTGACTCGCCTGCAACGACAACGCTCGGGGTAACAGTTAACGATTATGTAATACTCTATTTGGCTGAGGTCAGCTGAAATCATCACATCACACCAATTCCCATCCCAACAGGACCGCGGGATAAGTATAAGACTGTACTGCCAAGGACGTTGACAGTCGGCGTACCGAGACGTGCGACTCATTAATTTGGTCCAGGCTGTGCCTTTCAAGAATTCCAAATTTTCTTATTCGACCGAGGGAACAATTGATTAATGGAGTTGAACTTGTGAACTCCAACAAACTCTGCGTTTTTCTCTTGCTTTGATGTCTGCTCTTCAAAGTGATACTTGCTCACAGCAACTCGGTAGTCATCTACTCTGTGGCATGCTATCTGCAGGTACCTAGGACTTATAGATGGTTTGGCTGACCTCGGCATACAGACAATTACCCGCTGACACTGGGAAGCAATTTGTTCAGAAGATGAGAAGTACTTCCATATGGGAGCTGCATGTGGATGATCGAACGTGGCATCCATAATCTACTACATTGAGTGGTGATCACTGTGAAATTCTGTGCTCTCTCAAGTCATTGATAAGCACTTTTATATTGAGATTGCATAGATGATAGATTGACATTCATAGCTTCAGAGTCTGCACCTGACCTAGAAATCAGGTACAGTAAAATTCTATGTCCATTCAGGCACACGGGCCTTTTGACATGAATGCTACTCACAGGTGAGCATTTATTGTGAAGTGTATGGTAATTGTCACCTCACTAGGTATTCAATATCATGGGTGTTGAAATGCTACTGTGGTTCTAGAGAGGAAGATTGTCTCTGTTTCTGACTGGCAATTACAGTACTGGATCAGAATTTGGGGTCCATCATAGAGGTGGTTCCTTTGGTCTTTCAGTACTACTACTCTGCTGCTGAAAAACCAAATGAACAGCTTCTACAATTAATAAGTGGGGTTTTGTTGCTAATGAACAGAGGTCCTACTTGTTGGAATATTACAGCAGTTTGCATAAATAATGGCACCTACTTGAAATAGAAAACATTAGTCAGACATGCAGGACTTAGCAGAATCTTCATGATATTGCACAGTACTGACATGACTGATGTCAGTGACTGTTCCCTGACCATCGCAATGCTGCTGAAGAAACAATACAAGAGTGCTGAGATCATACCAACCAACAGCTTGGATGCCCTAACTGACCTGGAGCCTACACCCCCAGCAGCCTCTTCAGTGTTTGCCACTGTAGGGAAAATAATCTCCCTACTGGAGGATTCAGTATATTTGCTTTATTTTACTAGCTGGTTTTGATTTTTATTGTTACTATATTTTTATTTAGTGCTTTTGGTTCCGTGTTTGGCCGTGTCGTGGCTTATATAAGCCATGCGCGAGTCAAATCTTTGTATTTACACTACAGTACATCATCGGAATAAGAGACGAAATACCAGAGACGCAGAAAGACGAAAGACGAAGTCTGGCGGAATATTTATCCAGCCTCGGACATTCTTTAGACGTTATCTCTCGAATCCTACAGAGTCTCGAAAGCGGTTTTTATTCGCTCTCTTGCCATCTCTTCACTCACAGGGCGCGTTTCATAGCACCAGAGCCTCTTGGGTCGAACTGACCCCATCATCACCAACAGGAGACTCTCCTAGTCTCCTCCCAGTCTCTTTTTAATTCCCTTCATCTGGAGCCCACCGTGAGGGGTTCTGTGTTGCTTGGAACTACCCTTTCCTCCCTCCCCTCGACATTGATCACGCGATATCTCGTACACCGACGCGTCTAACCTTTCGCAAATCGGGATTCTGATTCTCCTCGTCGAGACCTTTCCAACGGTGCCTTTTACGTTGCTGCCGCTACCGTAGTTCCGGAGTTATAGGCGTTTTTGGTGGATAGTGGGACAGTTGGACGAATTTGTGGATATTTCAAGATTGGGTGCGCGTATTTCCCCAATTTCTCGTTCTCCCTGCTCTCCACACCTCCCTCTGTTGCTCCCTCGCGTTTTGTAGCGTCGCGCTCAGGTGTTGGTTGTTGACACACTGTCCTCGTCCCCCTCTTCCTACCTCCGTTCGTGGTCGACGCATATCTTGCCCAATTCCACGCCGAACCTCTCGATTTTTGGAGAGACCTCTCTAGTCGACGCTATCTACCGAACGACACCAGAAACGTGACGTGCCCCTGCCTCGTTCCCGAGATATTCCGTTTCTCGTCCCTACGGAGTGCAGCGAGCTTAGGACCTCTTATCGCGCTCATTTCTACCCCGGATCTCTCGCTTTTCGGCACATTAGTAGTACTCTGCGACAGCTCCCGGGGAATATATTTCGTGTTGCGATACGTTCAGTTGTGCAGGAGATATTTTCATTTTCGTGCGCCCCCCTTCGAGAACCCTGTTGAGACACTTCTGAGACTTTCGTGACCCATTCGAGACGCCGTATCAACCCTTAGACGTTCGTAATCATTCCTAGACGTTCCAAGAGCAACCCAGACGTTTCACATCCATTATCTTCGCGTTTTGCAGTCGAGCGAGGCTGCATTTTTGGATTTTAGGTGTTCTTAGTCGCACGAGGCGATCGAGAACTTGTTTTTGCCCCGTCGTAATCATATCCAGAGCTCGTAAGCTCCGTCGTATCTACCTCCAGCCGTCGTACCATTGCCGTTGTCACCGCCGCAACCTGCCATCGTGTTTTTCTTCCCTTCGAAATCGGTTTCCAGTCTCTGAATAATATATCCGCTTTTCTCAGTCTCATGCACTCGCTTTTCCTTGTGGCAATTTCCTCAGTCGTTTTCAGTGTTATGGAAAGTATATTCGAGAGGCTGCGGTGCTGCCTCTCGTACTGGCCGAAGTACTCGGGACAGCCTCGGGAGCTGCCTGAGTACTTCGAGGATGTATATAAGTGCTGTCATGTTAATGGCATGCTCAAAGACCCGTCACTCATAGCGACTGCGCTTTTGGGTGCCCCTGCAGATGTAATGCTGTGCTGGGCATACCTCGTCGAGCCCGCAAATGGGAACTGGGAGAATTTCAAGTTGCAGGTTGTCCAGCAGTATCCCGAGATTGAGCTGCCAACCCCCCGAGCTTCGAAGGACCCTTCCCTTAGCTGCGAGTGTGCTTCGGGCAACTCGTGTGCCTGTCGTGTCTTGGGTAGATGCTCTCGGCCCTTGAGGCTGGTTTCGAGGCCTCCCCTCCCTCATCGAGATGCAGTGGACAGTCTGATACCCGAGTGGCAGGTGCGTTACCTGGCCTGGAAGGAGTCCCACCCTTCCGTGTTTGCTCCGAGTAGCTGCCCCCCTCGAGTCTCGTGCAGCACTCGCCCACACGAGCCTGTGCCTTCGAGAAAGGCCTCCCCTCCCCTTGTCCCTAGATCGAGCGACTTGCCCCCTCGTTGTGAGCCTGTGAACCCAACCAGGTGCCCCCCTCGTTTTGCCTTCATGATGAGGGCCTTGCCTCTGTCCCGTAGCTCAGATTCGAAGGGTTCTCCCTGTCGGTCACACTGTGAAAAGTAAAATCACTGTATGTCAGCGTCATGGACACTGAAATGGTCAAAATCAGTGCCTGTGATGCTGAAATCATGGACGTGTCTTTTCAGTGTCATTAGACTGACAATGATTTTAAGTGTCACAAAAAATAAATGATTGATTTTCAGTGTTTGGGGTGAAAATCAGCGTCGATGTCTAGACGTCCCTCTCGCACTAAGTGTACCAGGCTTTGACTTAAATTGTATATTTGACTTTCAGCATCAATCATAAAAAAGTTTGTCTACATCACTCTCGTCTTCCTCCTGCATGCCATCCCATGTCCCCTTATCTTCAAAGCTTTGAATGGATGCTGCTGGTGTGCGGTCAATAATTCCCCATCGTTTCCCTACAGGAACCAGCCCCACTACAGCCTTCAAGCTTTGCACATCGGTAACAATCGTTGCACGGCAGGACAATAAGTAAGTGTTTTCTAAGGTGGCATCGTTTCCTTCAGTATTCCATGGTGTGATGAGAGCAAGGACGAGTATCTTTCCACTCAGAGAGGCGAAGAAAGCATCCATTGCGAGGGTCAACATGAATATCTTGTTGAGGTTGCCATAACCAGTAATGTGGATCAAGCGATGCTCGCGGGTCCCGAGAGTCACCTCATACTTGCAATGCTGTCAAACCTCGCTTTAGTATTCATGATATCAAGCGCACCTTGACATAACAGTTCCTCCTCTCTGGAGTCGCTGGTCTGCGTGAGTTGGCTGTCGTCCGGAAGAGGTCGCCACCTCCTCGTATCCGAAGCTTTCCAGCAAATAAGCTTGGGGGCAGTAGGCGCTTCTTCACCTCACTCTCTCGCTTTCCTAAAACTTGAGCCACATATTGAGCAATCTTTACTTGAAGCGAAGGATCCACGTGAATATTCCTCTTGAATGGGGGGCAGATAACATGCTCTGGATCTGGGTACTCAATTAGATGTGTCAGGAATGAAGCTTTCACTTACAATCCTCAAATATACGTTCAAATGCCATGGGTCCATCGTCATCTCGATTGTCCCATAAAGTGAGTTCGGCTGAGAGGTCATAGTGCACAGAAAGTTGTTCAAGTGCAACTGAATGCAACAGAGTGGTGTTGAGGTTGCTCCATGGCTGACACCAGGATTGGATTGACCGCTGCAATGCTCCACAATACCTCTCCATGAAGAAACTCCATGTTGTCCAAACTGGACCACAGTAACGGATCCCCTCTGCAATGTGAAGCAGCCCGTGGATTGTTAGGGTGCATGTTGGCAGATGTTCAATGCAGTACTGATAATAATACCTGTAAGCACAAAATATGAGTGTCACGTTTGCTGGGCATCGCAGGAAACTCGAAAATGAACTTTTCATATTTCCCGACCCACTTTTGTAGCCGTACTTTGATCTCGTCTACTTCTGCATTTGTCATATGAAACTGTAGCATGAGCTTCATCAGCGCTCCAAGCTCACACGCATGTGCATAGTACTTTGGTTTTGGAAATCAGTTTTGAAGTAGAATAGGTGCGAGGTACATGAACCAAAATCCCCAGGATTCGGCAGTAAACTGCGAACGATTGGTTGCAATGTTTCTGAGAACCCGTATGAACGCTGCAGGTATATGTTGCACGGCAGCCATTGTTTCTTGTGCGATTTCATCCCACATGTTTGCTGCAATCCTAAATTCATCAGCAGCAGAGTCAAGTCCTTTATACTGCCTGGTCCATAGATCAATGAGGTTGGGGATAATGTTCTCCAGAAAAAGGTGAAACCACTCCCAAGGTGCTGAGCATGCATAATCGAGGGATCCGACTCGCCACAGACCAGGTAAACCACGAATACCAGTCTTCTTCACTATCCTCCCTTTTGCTGCCTTCGAAGATGCCTCATTGATTTTGTCAAATGTCGAGATGAAGTCATGGTGAGTGCGGAGTGGAAGATTAGAGGGATCCCAAACCACCTGTTGTCAGCCACTGCCCTTCGGCGGCTGAAGTGCAGCATAGTGAGTCTTCCCTAAACCGCACACTGACCCTATTTTGCATGACCAGCATGGAAAAAGAGAGTTATGACCTTTGATCTCCAAGAATTTTTGAATCGCAAGGATGTCTCCCAGTTTGAAGATAACATATGCATGTAAGTCGAACATGGCTTTCTTCTCAGCATCAAATGTTCGCACACCATATGCAAGTTCCGCCAACTCGTCATCAAGAGGCGATAGGAATGATGAGATATCCTTTGGCTGCCGTGGTCCAGGAATGATTCCAACACATATCAGGTGTTGGTGGCAGGTGCGTTGGTGTGGGGGAATATTGTAGTTTAGAAGTAGGATCGGGGTCGCTGTCGGTCCACCTCGTTTGCTCTTGTATAGCAAATAACTATCAGTGCAGAGAGCCAATGCGATGTTGCGATGATTGGAAAAATACTGGTGGGAGAGCCTTTCACCATCTACCAAAACATGTTCACCCACAAGTCCTTGGTAGTGGGCACCATCAAATACATCTGAGATACCACCAGGAGTTGGTTCGTAGCTTGCGTGATAGTCCATTAAGTGTATCATTTGAACACTTTGGAAAAACCCTTTGAGGCATGGGATGAGTGGGAAATACAAGAACTGACAACATGGCTTTCCATTCGCTTTGAACCATGGTTGCTGGCAATGGGGACAAAACGGAAGGTGACTATACTTTCCGGCATAGAGGATACAAGATTGGGGGCAGCAATCGTATGTATAACACTGTAGTAACAGCTGCAAGGCGACTAACGCGATTAAAGATAACATAGTCTGAGTCAAGATCCATTTTGTGATGGAATGCGAAACACATCTGCTTGAAGGCAATCCATGTGATTTTTCCCTTCAGAAGTAAGTTGAATGCATGAATATTATCTCGATCATTATCAGAAAGAATATTGTTTCCTATCATAATATTCAGTTGAACATCAATAAATGATTGGAAATTTTGCTTATGGATGTCAAATGATTCGCCCTCGAACTTTGCTGTCTCGATGTCCTCTAGCACATCCGTAAGCATCTTCGTGCTCCAAATCTCCTCGTCCTCTTCATCCTCCACCCAACCCCAAGGTCCAAATTCATCATCCTCCATGATGGAAGGCTCCGTGCATGAACTTGAGATTGAGGACTGATCGTCATCACTAGACAAATCTGGATATAGATCTCGAGAACCCAGCATACTGCTGCCATTATCTGACAATGGGATACTCATTGGTAAGTAGAATTAGACAGTGAAAGATATACGAGCCTGAGACCTCAGGCAAACTGGCATCCATCTCTGCATCTGCATCCGAAGAGGGAATGCTCTCCGACGCTCGTATCTTGCCTACATGACCACTGTCTGCTACAGTCTTGTAGTGCTGGCATCGCTGTGTAAGGCCAAGTATCTTGCCACAAGTTGGGAGGCAATGACATCTTTTGTGATGGTCTTGCCCAGGATGACGTGTCCTTGGTTTGTCATGTCGCATGGTGACAGCACTAGTATTTCGAGACTTCGAGGGATTCGTCAATGGCACATTTGGTCACATGGATAGCACGTGATGCATGTCATGCCAGCGTGTCCTTGACCTGCATCTTTGCCCCCAGCTCAACCCCTAACTCCCACTTCACCAATGTTTTCTTGTTCTGCCCACCATGGTCAAAGCTCCAAAACCATACAATACCAAGCAATTGCTTCAAATTTCAGCCGTGGGTCAAGCTCTGGCCACATTACAAGAACAGATAGATGCATTAGCTCGTAAGTTCAATCTCGCTTTGCATATAGTGTGATTAATTGATAGAATTTATCTTTATGCATAGGGAATCAGAAAGCCAAGGAGAATCGCAGCAGGAAGGCTAAAGAACATGGTATCGCTATCAACAGTCAAGACCTGATTCCCCGACCAAAGGGCTGCCCAGGGTGAAGTGATGGAAAAGGTTACAAAATTATTGAGGTGATGGGCCTGTCCAAAGAAAGGGAGCTCTTTAATCATCTTAAAGTTGCATTTTTCTGCATATTTTTTTGCTGAGTTGTCTGATGAAAATAGCATGGTATTCACAAGCTTGTGAACTGGAAACTTGATACAAGTCGGACGATCACATGGCAGAAAAACAAGTTGCTTGTCGAGAAAGTGCTTTTCCAGGTGAGTCTCTATGGTTTATAGCACATATATGCACTCAAATATTTCCGTAGGCACAGATGGAATACAAGATATTCCGAAAATACGAGAATGCTTGGCCCACATGGGACCTGTTGGCACAGTATTTGCGCAACAGTTCACAGCAAGAGAGGAAAGCTGCCAGAAAGCTTGACTCAGAGGTGTGCCATGAATAGTCCATTTCCTTTGATTCACCACAAGGACCCACCACAACTACGAAATACAGCACAGGGTTAAGAAACACAAAGCTGAAGCCATCTGTGCTAACAAAGAACCAGTTGATCCAGACTCAGAGGACACATCAGAAATCAACTTTGATCAACTTGACTCTGAAACGGATAGTCCATATGAAGAAAGAAATGAAAGCCTCACAGAAGAAACAGAAGATGAACAAATGGAGCCTGACAGTGAAAGCGACAAAGACAACAATCCAGTGTCAGTGAAGAACAAGTCGATGAACATGCGGTGGCCAGCTTCGCAAGTACACATGAGACATAGTACGACATCCAAACCCCAGAAATCAGGTGAGCTTCATAGACAGTATCAGCCGATACTCATTACCTCTCTATCGTCTCACTAGATAAGAACAGGCCTCTTCCTTGGAAACAGCTGTGCAACGAAGAATCAGAAGATGAGCAAAGCATGGAAAAGACCAAGGCAGTGGGACATATTTTCTGACATTCAGTTGTACTCATTCATACCCATTAAAGCAGAACACTCTGGCATTGAAGATGCAACCAAAGGTATCCTCCATTTTCCAACAATGCATGTGTGCTGATGCCGGTATTACAGACTGCTGGAGGCTATGTCAAAATGTCTACAAATGTGAGGCAGCCTCCGGAGTCTGAGTTGGACGAGGACGAGGACGAAACCTACCATGAGCCTGCTGACAATGATGGCAAACTACCTCCGGGTGATATGATCCTCAAGACATGTCCTGGGATGTACTGCGAAGACACAATCCCTGAACATACATCAGACCAACTCAAAACCACCTTGTCCACATATGTCAGCATTATCAAAGCAAAGAAGACTAATGTTCAGTTGGCTACTGAGATTTGTGCCTTAATCAAACGAGAGCAGTGGCGGCTTGAAGCTATGGAAGAAGCTATCAAGTGGGGATGGCCAGTGATGACTATTGACTTCAAAAAGATTCCCAATCGCGTTTTGGAGCTGTACGACAAAGTCCAGCTGATGGTGTTCGATAAGGAAGCGTGCAACAATACTTATCTTTGGAGCTGTTTCGAAGCAGACCTTGAGGTCGACAGATACTCTATAGCACAGTTCGCTAAGATGTGTCAGGTCCCTATAACCTCGCTCATTTGGCAGAATTCTTGTAGTGGATAGTAAGTTGTCTGCCACGTTTCGATTCCCGGACAATCGCTAATACTGTGACAATCTCACAGCTACAGTTCTAAAGGGACTGCAATCATCATGCACACCCTACTGCAGGTCTTTCCCCCCAGCACTTCGACTGACACATTTCAGCCTCTCTCGCTGTGGCAGTACTTATGTTATGTTGTAGTTCTGCATATTGTCTGCCAACTTATCCTTGAAGACCTTGGCATTTCAACAACCATCAACACCTACAAAATAATGTTAGAAAGTAGTGACGCTGGTGAATTGATCCATCCTGAGCACGATGATGACGAGGAGCTCGATCTGATCAAACACAAGACCACGCTTGCACTTAAACAAATTAGAACTTGGGAAGACAGCATGATCCATGATGCTGCCAAGGTGCTCGTGGCTCTACAATATTTCAACATGCCCCATGCTGTGGGCACAAGTGTGGTGTGTCTCCCTGCATACTGATCCCACAGCACTAATGAGAACAGGACCAGTCGGAAGCTCCTCCCCCTCACCCAAAGCCATGTCTCAAGCTTAAACCACCAAAGGAGCCAAGTACTTTGGCAAATCAGGTACGTCTCTGTGTAGCAATTTGAGTGCGAAACACTACTCGTTCTATTTCAACCATCCAGGTTGCCAGTCGTGATTTGGTGACTCTGAACAAAACCATGCTCCAGACTGGTCCTCAAGTACCAACAAAGAAACCGCATGCCCGGTGAAGTGAGAAGGTCTCTACTGAGGCTGAGACGATAGTGGCTGTAAACCCACATGCTCCTCTGATGTTAGCTTACTAATGAAGTTGACCTTGCCATGATTCAGACACAAGGTTGATGCATGCCCCAAACTGTGGGATCAAAAGGCAAGGTCCGTGCCTAAATGCTGCTGCGGTCCCCACTCTACAAGGTCGATCATCACATTTCGTGACTCCCTGACCACTCCTGTTTGACCACCTGTCGTGCTACTCCGGATATTCCCTGCTTCAGAGTCAGTGATCACACATTGCAAACTGTCAGCCACTTTTGCTGGACTGCTTTCATTTCACCACTCTCATCTCATTGATTTGCTGAATACCCTTGCTATGTGCCCATTCTGTCATTTTGTCTGTAACGGATTCACATAGCATTCAATGGAGCTTTGTTAATTGCAATGATGCAAGACCTAAGTACAGGAAATCAAGTGATTTTGCCATCATCACAGAGTGTCATGACATGGAAAAAAATGACTACATGATGCTGTTAATCAGTGCATGAAACATTTTTGTTCAGTGATGAAAACAGTTTTGTCCAATGATGAAGACATTCTTTGTCAGTGTCCTTGACACTGTTTTTTACTAGACTGAATGACAACTTCAGCATCACATTATGACACTGAAATTTAATGACCAATGCTGATTTTCAGCTGTTATGACACTGACTAGAAGTGATTTGGACACTTACTTTGAGTGTCCTGACTTTTCAGTGTCAGCTTCGAGGGAGGGCTCACCTCCTCGAAAGTTCACCTTTTGTTTCTTCTGTGGTCGCGATGGGCATATCCAAGCACAGTGTAGAGTGTGTACTTTGTATCTGGCCATGAGGAGGTGTAGAATAATAGGTGGTCAGGTTGTGCTACCAACTGGTGAGGAGATCCCTCGCAAGGCACTCGGGCACACTTTACAGGCATGTTTGGACTTCTGGGCTCTCGCTCATGCCCATAGAGTGTTGGATATTCAGACACCAGCTCCCCCTTCGAGTTCTCTGTCACCGCATGCCCCTGCCTCTGTTCGAGATCACCTCGAGATGGTTGAGAGAGAACTGTTGAGTTCGAAGGTCACTGAAACCCCTTCGAGCCCCACTCGTGCTCTCGTTCGTGAGCCCCATGCACCCATGGTGAGGCCTAGTCGAATTCAGCGGCTCGCCAGGGCATCTTGCAAGCCTCCCTCTACCTCTTGTGTGCCCCCTGCTGCATCCAGCCATGTGCGGCTGTTCAGTCGAATTCCAAGGCTCATATCTGCTCGTTCTAGGGTACCTCCATGGGATGATGGTACCCCTGTGCCATATGGTTACTCTGCGGAGCCAAAAACCTGTCCCCACCCCCCTCTGCTTTCTCCAGGTAGCCCTCAGCCTCAGAGTGGCTCCCCTTCGCAATTGTGGTGGTCGACCCTGTCTGTCTTGTGCTCCATTCTACATGCACTAGTGCAGATCTTAGCTGAGTAGTATTCGGGGTTTATTTTTGCCATATTCTCTTTTGTTTCCCTTTGAGTTCGTTCTTCTCTTTTTATGTTAAGCATTTTTTTTTCCCTTTCGAGCTTGCAACTGGGGACAGTTGAATTCTAAAGCCCCCCTTGGATGTAGGGAAAATAATCTCCCTACTGGAGGATTCAGTATATTTGCTTTATTTTACTAGCTGGTTTTGATTTTTATTGTTACTATATTTTTATTTAGTGCTTTTGATTCCATGTTTGGCCATGTTGTGGCTTATATAAGCCATGCACGAGTCAAATCTTTGTAGTTACACTACAGTACATCATCGAAATAAGAGATGAAATACCAGAGATGCAGAAAGATGAAAGATGAAGTCTGGCAGAATATTTATCCAGCCTTGGACATTCTTTAGATGTTATCTCTCGAATCCTACAGAGTCTCAAAAGTGGTTTTTATTCACTCTCTTGCCATCTCTTCACTCACAGGGTGTGTTTCATAGCACCAGAGCCTCTTGGGTTGAACTGACCCCATCATCACCAACAGGAGACTCTCCTAGTCTCCTCCCAGTCTCTTTTTAATTCCCTTCACCACAATCAACAACAATACTGCCTTGCTGGACACCTGTGATAGTGTGGACTGGGAACTTGACAGCTTTCCTAAGACAAGCCCAGTGGAAGAATGTGTGAAAGAGATGCAATCCAAGGCTGTAAAAGCCCGAAGGAGCAGGAAAAAAGGTGCATATATTCAGTTATTCATGTGTTTATGCATATCTGGGCTCTAGCAGAAGTAGAGAATGCCACAGTGAGTGAACATGTAGAGTAGTGGCTCAATCGTGGGAGTTATCGATAAGATAATTGATTACTTCCCTTGCCCTATAGGCTCAGGTATTTATACTGTGTGAGAACATTATTCTAGAATAGTCTACTACAGTACAGAATGTTCAGCTACCTCTGAGCTCTTTGTATGGAATGCCAGTACCTTCTATGCAATACCAACACTCCCCCTCAAGCTGGGGTCATACCCATTTCCTTGGTATGCCTCTCGTGCTTGTCTCTAGGTAGCGCTTTAGTAAATATATCGGCTGTTTGGTACCTGTCAGAACAATGACAAATTTCGACCTTCTTTTGGTCAATCTTCTCATGCATGTAATGGTGAGATATGTCGAAGTGCTTCATCTGTGCATGAAATTGGGGATTATAGGCTAAGGCTCGTGCTCCCTCACTGTCTGTCATTATTTTAGTAGGCCCTGTTTGTCTGTACCCCAGCTCTGCATATAGTTTCCGTAACCATACACATTCTCGAGTACACTTAGCCAGTGCAGCATATTTCGCTTCGGTTGTTGACAGCACAATTAAGGTTTGTTTCTTCGAGCCCCAAACAATGGCTCCCCCTTGAGCTAAGAATACATAGCCCGTGACAGACACATGGTTCTCAGTATTGGAAAAGCTCGCGTCTACATACCCTTGGAATATTTGGGTAGTAGTACTGCCTTCCTTTGCTCTATACATTATACTGTAGTCCTTTGTCCCTTGTAGATACCTCAATATTCTTTTGGCCACTACCCAGTGTCTTAAGTCTGGGTTTGATGTAAATGAGGCCAGTCTATTTACGGCATAGGTGATGTTAGGCCGTGTGGCAACCGTGGCATACATCAAAGATCCGATCAGGGAAGCATACTTATTTTGGTTAGTCACTTCCTCCCATTCCTCCTCCAGGAACATCTGAACCTTCATGTCCACAGGTGTTTTCACACTGTTTGTGCCCTCTAATCCTTGCACCCGTAGTATAGAATCTATGTACTGTGTCTGCCCTATGAACAATGTTCCTTTGGCCCGATCATGTGTGATTTCTATACCTACAATTTTCTTTGGGTCTCTGAGGTCAGTAACCTTGAACATAGATTGCAGTTGTGCTTTTAATGATGTCATAAGCCCCTGTCATGATGTGAACAGTAGGAGATCATCTACCCATACGGTAATGATTTCTATTCCCTCTGCCATCTGCTGGACATATGCACAGGGGTCAGACCATAGGTGCTTGAATCTGCCTTGCACTAACTGTCTATTAAGTTCCAGGTTCCACTCTCTTCTGGATTGTTTCAGCCCATATAATGTTTTTATTAGCCGGCACACGTGTTGTGTACCATCCTCGAAGCCTTCGGGTTGTTTCATATAGACTTCTTCTTTTAGCTTACCATTTAGGTAAGCCCCCTTTATGTCCATCTGTTGGATCTCCCAGTCCTGGGAAACCACTAATGCTATTATTGCCCTTATTGTCTCTAGCCTCACTACTGGTGAGAAGGTATCCATATAGTCCATCCCTGGTATTTGTGAGTACCCTTTAGCTACCAGGCATGCCTTATATTTTTCCAGTCTGCCTTCTTTATTATATTTCTGAACGAGTACCCATTTGTTGGACACTGGCATCCTACCCTTTGGTAAGTCTGTCAGTTCCCATGTCCCCATTCAGTGTAGCTGATCTATTTCTGTTTTGACAGCTTTTTCCCACTCTGACCATTTGGGTGAGTCACGTGCCTCTTTTGGCGATTCCAGACATACACCGTGTGGGTGATTGCCTCAGGCCAGAGGAATGCAGGGACCTTTCCTGCAATCCTCATGGTGTGAGCCAATTCTCCTAGTGTTTGATTGAAACACTCTGCCATGCTGTTCTGTGCTGGTGAATATGGTGCAGTAACCTGCAAGTCGATTCCTGTATCGCGACACCATGTAAGTAATTCGTTATTGACATATTCTTTTCCATTATCAGCACAGATGACTTTTGTCCAGCGTCCCAATTGGTGTTCGAGGTATGTGACATATTCTTTCAGTTTACTTGATGCCTCTCCCTTAGTTGCCATGAACCGGACCTCGCAATAATGGTTGGCATTGTCGATAAATGATATGTACCAGCACACCCGCCCACTTAGGGCTTCTGTTCATGCTGGACCCCACATGTCGGTGTGGATCATCTCACCTGGCTGTGTGGTTCTCAGCATGGACTTCTCTGGAAATGGTAGCCGAGTCTGCTTTGCTTCTATACATGCAGGACAGTTGCTGATTGACGACAGCACTACAGTAAGTCCATCAACTAACCATTCGTGTTGTAGGTGTTGGAGTCCTTTGACTCCAACATGCCTGAAATGCTTGTGCCAGTCATCCCAGGTTCTCGCCTGGTATGCGTGTTCTGCAGGTTTATACCTGCGCATGCGAAGTTCATATATCCCATCATGTATATTAGCTATGGCAAATAGATTTTTGTTTTGATCATATAATTTCATTTCTCCTCCCCCAGAAACAGAGGAGCCACCTTCCTTATCAAGGCACGTTAATGAAATTAAGTTATGTACAGCATCGGGGGCATATAGTACATTCCGCAACGTGACAACGGAAGTTCTATTACCTATGTGTGCCTGTAGCACGACTGTCCCGACTCCGTATGCTGTAATTGTGTGATCTCCGATACCCCGGATCACTTTTTGTATAGGGAGCATATCCCTAAACATTATCTTATCTTTAGCTATGTGTGCTGTACTCCCTGAGTTGGCTACCCACATGTACCATTCAACGCACTCATCTATTCCTTCATACGATACATTGAATGCACTATTGTAATTATTAGTACTACTACTGCTAGATGTCCAGTTCCCATCTGTGTGTAGCACCTGTTCATCATCTTGTGTGTCACATGTAGGCAATTCCATGATCGAGGCAAAATTAGCCTGTCCAGATTTAGCCTTTTTAGGCGACCTGCCATGCTTTTTCCAGCAGTCGTCTTCTGTGTGACCTAACTTTTGACAGTAGCTGCATTTGGGTTTCCCCTTATGATGGCACTTGTCAGTCATGTGGTTGTCACATCCACAGATACTGCAGACTTTTGTAGGTTCTTTCCACTTGTTATTTACTTTCCTTTGAGTAAATAATGTCTGTTCTTGCAGAGTCCCCTGCCTTTGTTTGAATTCATCTACCAGTACCACGGTAAGCTCTTCGACCATGACTGAATCAATGCTCTTCCCAGCTATTCGGCCTGCCATATATGATGTGGTAAACGTCGTCCAAGACTCCGGCATATTTAATAATAGAATGTCTTTGAACTCGTCATCTGGGACTGGTTTCCCCATGGCTGACAGGTCGTTCCACATCCATTTGAGTTTATTAATATGCACTGCAACATTATCACCCTCTGGACATTTGGCATTCAATAACTCTCTCTTTGCAATGAGAGTGGTTTGAACACCGTGTGTCTGATGAGCCATTTTAAGATTTTCCCACATCTGTGCCGCTGTCTCGGCATGCATGACGTGGTCCATCTGTTGGTCATCTATATTTGTTAATATGAGGGTTTGTGCAATAAGATCTTCTTCTTCCCATGCTGCAATCTCGGCACTGTTGCTCGAGTCCTCCTCTGGCTTTGGGTAGCTCCCCTCGGTGTACTTAAAGACCTTGTGCAGGCATAAGAATTTCTGCATTTGAATTCTCCATGCATGCCAATTATTGTCTTTAAGTGTATCTACTTTGTATGAGGAGATAGCACCAAGGTTTCATACCCTACTACCGGCTCCATTGGCATTGTTTGTGTTTGTTGTTACATTAACAAAGTCTTTGGCGACTCCCAACATAGTGATGCGAGGTTTTTATTTAGTAGCGATAATTTGATAGAGGTTTTTGTTTATAGTGGCAAGCTGGGGCTCATAACCTGTAGAGTAGTGGCTCGATTGTGGGAGTTATCGATAAGATAATTGATTACTTCCCTCGCCCTATAGGCTCGGGTATTTATACTGTGTGAGAACATTATTCTAGAATAGTCTACTACAGTATGGAATGTTCAGCTACCTCTGAGCTCTTTGTATGGAATGCCGGTACCTTCTACACGATACCAACAGAACATACACCCAATGTACCTATCAAAGTGCTGTATAATGTGTTGATATTCCCTGCCTCTGAATCAAAGAAGGATGACATCAAGAAATGGAAGGGACTGTCATCTTACTTCAAACTTGACAGTGACAAACCATATGATACCTGGAAGGTGCAGTTGCTTGTCCAAATTTTGTAAAAGTTGAATCCAAACTGGATTGCATATGAAGATTATGAGGTCTCATTCACTGTTCCACACATTTATCCATCACCACTTCTTGTTATGACAGATGATGACTACAATTTCCTTCTCAAGCATGTCAGGAAGGCAAAAGAGCCCATGGCTAACATATATGTACAAGAGACATCAGCAAACTAGCCATCACCTGGCCAGACTCCCCAGACTTCCAGAAAGGTCCCCCCCTGGCCAGGACTGGCCAGACAGAGCTCCAGAGTTCCCAGAATCCCAACCTCCCCCCTCTGTCTAGGCTGGGCAGGCTGGACAGGACTGGCCAGGTGCCCCAGAGTCCCAGAGTATCCCAGCCAACTACTAACTACTACATATTTCCTAATGAGTACTACTAGATAAACTACTAGACTCGCACCACTACCAATTTCCTAATCAACACTACTAGATAAACTACTAGACTTGCACCACTACCAATTTCCTAATCATCACTACTAGATAAACTACTAGACTCGCACCACGATCAATTTCCTAATCAACACTACTAGATAAACTACTACTAGTAGACTCGCACCACTACCAATTCCCTAATCAACACTACTACATGAACTACTAGACTCGCACCACTACCAATTTCCTAATCATCACTACTGGATAAACTACTAGACTCGCACCACTACCAATTTCCTAATCAACACTACTAGATAAACTACTAGACTCGCACCACTACCAATTCCCTAATCAACACTACTAGATTAACTACTAGACCCACATTATTACATTTTTCCTAATCACACTACTACACTACCAGTAAGGGATGAGGTAGGAACTATGTACCTTCTCATGTAGTAGGAAAGGGCTGTTGTTTGGTTGAGTTTGGTCCATTGTGTGAAAGGAGTGGGTTGTGGTGTCCACTATGTTGCATTTTAGGGTATATTTGTGACTTGGCCAAACCTTGAGGTTGTAGTTTGACTAGTCAACACTACACTTAGTCAATAGTCAAAAAAGCGAACTTGACTACACTTTTGGTAATCAAAAGTGTACACAACACAATGTTAATCAAATACCAGTCAACACTACACTTAGTTAATAGTCAAAAAAGCAAACTATCACTGGGGGCATTATCTAATGGTTTTGATCTAAACATGGGAAAATCATTCAATTAAGCAGATACTATTTTCATGACATGTTTTTGAATAAAACATTGGTCCTGAATGGATAGCATGATCTGATTTGATGTTCCAGGTCAGAAAAGATGATAGTATCATATATAATGGATTTTGTAGGAACATTCAAACTTTTTACTCTTATGATCATGGGGTGAATCATCATACAGACATTTTGACTGTTTAATCACATGTTCTGACCATGATTTAAGCAAAACATTTGAAATTTCCTGCCTTTGGAACATATGGTGTTACTCAAGTCAAAACATTATGCAGAACACAGTATATCTTCTGCCCTCAAAACATCAGTCAAATCAAAAAATAATTCCGCCATTGGTGGAATGGCCAATTGCTCATTGTGGAAATGGAACATTGGACCAAATGGAGAATGGCCTAGTGACAAAGCATCCAATGGACAAATGGTACAATTGTTACATTGAACAATCAGATGAATGTGCCTACAACATTTCCAAGTTGGACCTTGTACTTGCATCAGAATTATACTCGCATCAGAGCTGTACTTGTGTCGGAGTTGTACTTGCATCGGAGTTGTACTTGCGCTGGAGTAGTACTTGCGTCGGAGTAGTACTTGCGTCGGAGTAGTACTTGCGTCGGAGTAGTACTTGCGTCGGAGTAGTACTTGCGTCGGAGTTATACTTGCCTCAGAATTGTACTTGCATCGGAGCTGTACTTGCGTCGGAGTTGTACTTACGTCGGAATTGTACTTACGTCGGAGTTGAACCAACCCTGCAGATTCAGATGTACATGTCATGTATGTAGCTATGGACTTCCATAGTCATATCCCACCACCGAGGCTGAACCTCCACCAAACTCTTTCATGGGAAGCGTCTCGCGTTATTCCTGCCAGAGCACGCGCGAGTGTCGTCAGTCACAGGTGGATTCAGGTCGACCGGCGAACACATCGGCATCCCACGTCCTGCGGAGGTCTTTCGCATTGGCATCAATGTCTCGTGCATCTGCATCAGACATGAATCGCTCCATGATGCCTGGGCAACTGAGAACCTCCTGGAATTTCTTTCCACCGGCAAGTTGGAGTGGGATAGTCGGGCATTTGATTGGCACGGCTCCATTCTAGAGTGAACCGATAGCATGTGTCGTTGTTGGGTAGTCAGATGGTACATAGCCGGCAC